>JAKUCV010002374.1:0-55238 GCA_028386065.3 Turnera subulata
TAACTGATTCGTTCCAGCCTTCGTCTTGGTCTAGATGATTCCTTACACAAGTTAGGTGAAAGATCCTAACCTTACAGGTATGTAACATTTGTTATACGGTTTATATGCTTCACATGTGGTTCTTGGCTAAGTTTCCTTTGCTTCCGCTGCATCTTTTGCTTGTATATGATTGTCATATAGCCTAGGGAAACTTACAATTGAAGAGTCCAAGGATATCACTACTATCACTGTAAATGAGCTTGTGGGGTCGTTATATGCTCATGAACAGAGGCAAACAAAGAAGGCAGAATCCTTGTCGGAAGAAGCCTTACTTGTGAAGCAAGCTGCTAAGTTCTCTTCTAACAAGGAGAGCTCAAAGTTTTTCGAAGACAAGAAACCACATACACAGGGAGGATCTCAAACAAATTTTCCACCTTGCAAGCATTGTGGAAAAGGAATTCATACTGAACAGAGGTGTTGGAGGACCAAAAAATGCAATTTCTGCCACAAGGTTGGGCACATTGAGAGATTTTGCAAAATGAAGCAGGGTCAGGGAACAAGTTCAAATCATGTGCAGCAGGATCAACCTCCTCCTCAGCATCAAGTACAACCTCAACAACAGGCCAAAATGGTTGATTTTCAGCAAAATGAGGAATTTATATTCATGGCCATCACTTCCGATCATGAATCAAGTGCTGCAACTTGGTTCATTGACAGTGGATGCACAAACCATATGGCTTGTGATTCCAGGTGGTTCAAGGAGCTTAATAAGTCTGCTGCGACTCAAGTCAAGGTGGCAAATGGAGAAGTGGTTCAAGCTGAAGGCAAAGGCATTGTTGCTATCAAAACCAAGCAAGGTACAAAGCTTATTTCGAATGTCCTCTTTGTGCCTACACTAAAGCACAACTTGCTGAGTGTTTCTCAAATGATGAAGAATGGTTACACTGTTGAATTTAAAGATGAATGCTGTGTTATTGTGGATGGAAAGGGTAAATTGTTGGGAAAAGTTAAAATGGAGAACAATAGTTTTCCAGTAAGATGGGAATTTGCTTTTGAAAAGGCACTTGTCTGTAGTCAAGAAGAGACTAGTTTGTGGCATCGTAAATGTGGTCATTTTAATTTGCATTCCTTGAAGCAAGCCTCTGTGAATCATTTGATTAGAGACTTGCCTGTGTTAAGTGAGTTAGAGGGATTTTGTGAAGCATGTCAAGTAGAAAAAATGCATAGGAATTCATTTCCCGCAAATGCAACTTGGAGAGCCAAAGAGAAGCTAGAGTTAGTCCATTCTGATTTGTGTGGACCAATTAGCACACCATCCTTGAGTGGTAATCTATATTTTTTACTCTTCATTGATGATTTTTCACGTATGACTTGGACTTATTTTTTGAGACACAAGTCAGAAGTGCTTTCTGTGTTCAGAAAATTTAAGGCATTAACAGAAAGACAAAGTGAGTGCAAACTCAAAGTGTTAAGGTCTGATCGAGGAAGGGAATATACATCATTAGACTTTGACAAATTCTGTGAAGATCAAGGGATTCATCACCAGCTCTCTGCTGCATATACACCTCAGCAAAACGGCGTAGTGGAGAGGAAGAACAGAACTATTGTGGAAATGGTCAGATGCATGCTTAACGACAAGAAGCTGCCATTGAAGTTTTGGGCAGAGGCAGCTTATACTGCTGCATATTTGCTGAATAGACTTCCTACCAAGTCTGTTGAAGGGAAGACTTCAATTGAAGCTTGGAGTGGAGTCAAACCAACTGTGAAACATCTGCGAATTTTTGGATCATTGTGTTATGTCCATGTTCCAGATGTGACAAGGAAGAAGCTTGAAGCAAAGGCAAGAAAAGCAGTGTTCTTGGGATATAGCTCTCAATCCAAGGGTTATAGAGTCTTCCTGGTTGATGAAGGAAAGGTGGTTACAAGTAGAGACATAAAGGTTGAAGAAAATGCCTTTTGGAACTAGGAGAAAAGTGAGGCTGAAAAGAAAGAGGAGCCAAGAGCATCTGCAGAAAATAAAGAAGACGAATTGAATGAGGAAGACTATGATTCAGATTCTTCACCCTTGAGAACTAAGTCTTTGGCTGAAATATATGAACAATGCAATCAAGTGTGCTTGGAACCAGCAAATTTTGAACAAGCAGTAAGCAATGAAGAATGGAGAAGAGCAATGCAGGAAGAAATGGAAATGATCAAGAAAAATGAAACTTTGGAACTCACACCTAGGCCTGCAAACAAGAAGGTTATTGGTGTCAAGTGGATTTTTAAGCTCAAACTCAATGCAGATGGGTCCATTCACAAGCACAAAGTAAGGTTAATGGTCAAGGGATACTCGTAGCAGGCTAGAATTGACTATGGCGAAACCTTTTCACCAGTAGCACGAATTGATACCATCAGATTGTTGCTGGCGCTTTCTGCTCAACACAAGTGGAAAGTTTTTCACTTGGAAGTCAAGTCAGCCTTCCTTAATGGTTTCCTTAAGGAAGAAGTGTATGTGGAGCAACATGAAGGTTTTGTGGAGGCAGGAAAAGAAGATCATGTCTGCAGATTAATCAAAGCCCTCTACGGCTTGAAACAAGCTCCAAGAGCTTGGTATACCAGGATTAATGATCATTTGCTGAATTCTGGTTTTACAAGAAGCATTAATGAGCCAACTCTTTATACCAAGATCAGTGGTAATGAGGATTTCCTATTTGTATCACTCTATGTGGATGATCTTCTGATCACAGGAAGTAATTTGGAGAAGGTGGAAGCATTCAAGCTTGAAATGGGAAGGGTTTTGGAGATGTCAGATTTGGGGCTAATGAAGTACTTTCTGGGAATTGAAGTTGATCAACAGGATGGGTACATCTTCATCTCACAACAAAAACATGCTGAGGAGATTTTGAAAAGTTTCAAGATGAGTGAATGTAATCCAGCAGAGACTCCTTTAGTTGTTGGTGCAAAACTGAGTTTGAATGGAGACGAAGAGGAAACTGACGAGAGGGAGTACAGGAGCTTTGTGGGAAGCTTAATGTATCTTACCATCACAAGGCCAGACTTGATGTTCACAGCAAATTTGCTCTCTCGGTTCTTACATGCTCCTAAGAGAATCCATGCTGGAGCAGTCAAGAGAGTCTTGAGATATATCAGGGGCACCACAGATTATGGACTTCTTTATAGTGCCTCAAGTGATGCTCTACTTAAAGGTTTCTGTGATAGTGATTGGGCTGGAAGTTGTGAAGACATGAAGAGTACAACAGGTTTTGTGCTTTTAATTGGCTCAAATCCGGTGTCTTGGTGTGCAAAGAAGCAAACTGCCATTGCTCAGTCCACTGCAGAGGCAGAATATTTGGCTACAGGAGCTACTGTTAATCAAGTTATTTGGTTGAGGAAATTGCTCAAGGATCTTGGTCAAGGAGATATGAAGGCAACTGAACTCTTCTGTGACAATCAAGCAGCAATAGCTATGATTAAAAACCCTATTGATCATGGCAGAACCAAACACATCAAGATCAAGTACCATGTTATAAGGGAGGCAGAGCATGAAGGCGAAGTTCAAGTTCAGTATTGCAACTCCGAAAGTCAAGTAGCAGACATATTCACCAAGGCACTTCCGAAAATGAAGTATCAATTTCTGAGAGCTCAACTAAATGTGTGCAGCAACTTGATCAAGAGGGAGTGTTAGAATGTGATCAAGCTGCCTCTCTTCTGACTCCATTGGTCAGCTTGGAAGAATGGACAGTTTGGTGTGCAGGTGCCCCCACCAAAAGAGGAAGGATTGGTGAAGGGAAAGTCTGAAAGTATTTGTTGTTTTTTTTAGTTTGTTATGTTTGTGTGTGCTACAAAGTTATTCCCTGTTTAGTGTCAGGTTAGGTGAGCATGCTGTTTAGTAACATGCTTACTCTGTGTTTTTCAGAATTCTGGGTGTCTACACAAGTACCCATGTTAGTGGACTGCACCTTTTGGGTATGTTTAAATTTGCTGCATTGTTGTAAGTTTCTATGTGGAGAATTTCGTGTTGTTCTCTTCCAAAATTAAGAGAGTTTGGTTCTGTTAGTTTCCTGAGTGAGTTACATTATTTTGTGTATTTTGATTGTGTTTTCTGGATTTGAGTTGAATCCTGGAAAATTGTTTGAATGTTCTTCATGTTCTTGGTGTGTTCTTGAGTGAAATTTCTGTGAGACTTGTCAAACACTAATTCTTTTCATTTCTGAGTGTTATTTGAGAGTAAACAAAGTCGTTTAAACACAAATAGAACAATTCTTTTAGGTTCAGAATCACTTCTGATCACTCTTGAGTTTTAGGTGCTCTTGGTGTTCTTGAGGAATTCTGGAATTTTCAGAAAACATCGATGTTCTAGGTGCAACATCGATGTTGTAGAGCTTCTGCCAACTTCCCAGAATTCGCATAACATCGATGTTCTTGAGACAACATCGATGTTATAATCGTTCAGCAAAATAGCTTGAAGTTCCAGTAGCATTTTAACATCGATGTTCTTAGTTCAACGTCGATGTTCTAAGCTCTCGGCCAGATTACTTGAAGACCAGTAGCTACAAAACATCGATGTTATTGATTCAACATCGATGTTCTTGAGTTGAAGTTCATTTTTGAGAAGCACCAGTATCATCACAACATCGATGTTTTGATTACAACATCGATGTTCATGTGATTTATCAGATTCTAAAGAACATCATAGACAACAATCTTGCTTTAATTTTTATTGTTGCGAACTTGAAATACGTTTGTTCATGCTGGCTTCTGACTGTATTGATAACCTCAATAATTATTGATCAATTATGTTTGTTGTTTTCCTTGTTCCCAGATTTCGTTTTTTTGCTCATGCTTGTTCCATCATCTCTTGGTGCAGGGGGAAGACAAGAATAAACTTCTCAAACTTGTTCGGCCGATTGTTCAGTATCAAATGGAAGTAGGCCCTGAAATACTTATCTGATTTTGGAACACTTGACAAGTGTCAATATGCTTTGTAACTCACCATCATTGTTTTACAGAAGTGTCATGAGAGGGATAAGGAGAGGATTTTGATATTGGAATCGCAGAAGCTGGACCGTGGTCAAAGTTCGAGTGACTATGACAGTGATCATAGAAGCGACATGGACTGTGCTTCTTGGAGCAACTTTGACGAGAAATTGCATGGTGCTGTACCATGTCAAATCCTAGTTGTTACATTAACTTACCATTTTTACTAGCCATGCCATCCTAAATAAATCACATCATTATTGTCTTAATTAATATTTCTTTTTTAAATTTTGGAAATCTCAAATCATTATTGTCTTAATTAATATGTTTCTTTATATCAGGAAACCCTTTTGTCTTCTTCGTCGGCCATCGTCCGTCTCTCTTCTTGTCCACAAGCCGACGCCCAGAGATGAGAATTGCATTAGTCTAAATTAAAAGAAGAAATTTATCTTGTAAAAGAAATTTAAACTAGTTTAAATTATAAAACTTGTTATTAGTTCATCCACAATCTGTTGAAAACAAATTCAAATTCGTGTTCTACGCCCCAGCCCCAGCCCCAATCCTAATCATGGGGATACTAAACTGAATCATTAAACTTATCAGGGATTGTTGGGGAAGCGCTACCTTGGTGGTTGGTTACAGCACAGGGAAGAGTGCAATCCATGGATATCCTCAATATTGGATTATTAACCCAATTGTTATTGTTGACAAATTCCATCCATATCACCATACAAAAATTCTAACCTTCCTTTTTTTTTCTTTCGTATTCTGTTTATGCAGAGGTTGATGGAAGATTTAATGGAATAAAGGGAGAGGATGAGGATTCGGCGTTGACAATGGCCGACCAAGAAGACAAAAGGGTTTCCTGATTTAAAGAAACATATTAATTAAGACAATAATATTTTGAGATTTCTAAAATTTAAAAAAGAAATATTAATTAAGAGAATAATGATGTGGTTTATTTAGGATGACATGGCTAGTAAAAATGGTAAGTTAATGTAACAACTAGGATTTGACATGGTACTCAATGAGCACCATAGAATTTTTCCAACTTTCACAGTGATTTTGGGAACAACTCCTATACGATTCGTCAAGCACGTGTGGAGCGCGTTAAAAAAATTACTCATCTTACTGCGAAAGTTGGGGTAAAGAAGCATTCTATTCTATTATTAACTATTTTTCTCACTGAATTATATACCTTTACTAGGGTACCATCCACCAAAAGGTTGCTAAGATCCCTTAATATCACGCAAAAGAACCACTTGATTATCAAAGTTCCAGGGTTCTTAAAAAAATAAAAAAGAAGCTAATATGCCCTAGAAGTAAAACGGCTCAGCCATTGACTGATCTTAAAAAAAAAAATTGGGGGATATTAATATTTTTTTATAACATCTTCTCTCTTCCTTGGAAGATTTGGTGGTCCTCTCTTTTCACTTTTCGAAAACAATTTGAAGAAAAAGTATTGTAACTCAAGTAATATCCAGTTTTGGCTCACCTACGTCGACAAATTTAAATGGAGAAGAAAGAAGTCAACTTTTATGCCACTTGGACACCAACTAGCCGTTGTGGAACACAACTCTCTATCCTTAGAATCTATAAATAGAGGACAGAAGCCCCATTGGATATCAACTAAACCATTCAAGAAATTCTAAATTGTGAAAAAAATTTACCTTTATAAGAAAATCTTTATGATTAAACTTGTTACTCCATGAGTAAGCACTCTTGAAGCTTTCCTTGTGAAAGGGTTGTTATCAGCAAGATTAGGGGTTAATCTTGTTGGGTAGACAAAGCTAGGTTCAACTTTGGGTTAGATTTGCAAGTGCAGCCCTTGAAAAACTTGTGTATTGTAGGTTTTTTGTTTGCCTGTGAAAACTAAATTAGTGGATAGTTAGAAATCCTAAAAGGGGACCTTCAGGTAGCGGAGGTACTTATTATTGAGGGAACCACTGTAACGCCCCGAATTTTCAGAATTTGATTTTTTTCGGAATTTTCGAAATTTTTATTCCAATTTTACCCTTGAGGTATTTTCGAGTTTTAGTCGAGGAAATAAATTATTATGCCTTGGAAATGTCAATTTCAAATTGGTATTGTTCATGGTTCGGGTCCCGTTGAAAACGGATTTGAGATCGAGGTTAAGAATTAAGCTTTGAGGTAGTTTCATTGAAACTACGTCGTTTTGAAGTTAAAAAAAAAACAAACTGTTGACTAGGGCGGGTTGACCGCGCCTCAGCCCGAAACGGCGTCGTTTTGGGGCTGGGCCGGCTCACACCCTAAAAACCCTAGCCCCCCTTTCTTCTTTTTCCTTTTCTATTCTTTTCACTTTTCTTTCTTCTTCCTCTTGTTTCTCCCCGACGGCGCCTCCTCCTACCTTCCTTCTCTTCCTTTCTTTTCTCTCTCTCTTCTCTTCCCTTCTTCCTCCCTCTCGCTCTCTCTTCCCCTTCACCCTCTCAATACCCTCGCCATCATCAACACCTTACCTCCTCTCCCTCACACGCAACCCGCCGTTACCCACCTTCTCTGCCTCCTTTCGTTCGCCGCCGCCGTTCTCGTCGCAGTCGCCGCCGCCGGTTGAGCTTTCGCATGGTGGGAAGTGGACGGTGGAGGCTCGGCTCCACGTGAGGGGCTACTGAGGTGGTCGAGAGGCCGCTTTCGTCTTCTGCCGGTAAGCCTAGTTCTTGATTCCTCTTCCTTTCTCCTTTTTTTTTGTTTTACTTTGGCCGGCTTGGATTTTAACGCTCTTGGTTGGTGGTGTTGACGGCGGCTGTGGGTGTTGGCCGTTGCGCGTGTTGGTGTCGTCGGATGAATAGTTGCTGCGGATTGTGTGGGTGTTATCGAGCTCGGATTCGGACGTGGTGGCAGCGGGGTGTGTCGGCAGTGATTTGGAGCTCGGGTGTGTGTGTGCTTGTCATGGGCAGATTCGGTTTGGCAGCGAATCCCCGGGTAAGGACCATTTTATTTTCTTCTTTTGTAATTCGTGTAAGGGATCTGTATGGATAGTGTTGTATATTTGTCTGGGGTGATGTGTGTATGTTGTTGATGGATGGTTGTGGCAGTTTCGGGTGTTTTCCGGCGAGTTGACCGGAATCCGACGAAGGCTCGGGAATTTTCCAGCGCGGCTCGGGAATATTCCGGCGAAGGCTCGGGTTTTGATTCCGGCATTTTAACGGTATACTAGATGTACAAATTTGTATTCATTCATGGCATGTACTTATAATTCGGAATTGGGTTATGTATTTAATTGTGATTAGTGGAAACCGAGAGTGTGAGTAGTAAGAGGCCGGTAATTACCGACACGGGTAGAACCTTAGGCCGGGAGTCTTTGGACATCGAATTGACAATGGACTTAAGTAACGGGCTTTGAGCCCAATCCTATAATTGGTTAAATAAGGACTTAAGGAAGTGGGCTTTAGGCCCGGAAATTGAATTTGGGCTTAGATTGGACTTTAGGCCGAAAATTTGTGAAGGACATAATGAGTGGGCCATAGGCTCGGGAACTACTCTTGGACTTAGTTGGGCTTAAGCCCGGTGAACCTTAGGTCCCGATACTCGGAGTTTTGGTGAGAGAACTTTAAGACGGGCTTAGACCCGGGAATTACATAGTGGGCTAACTAGGGACGGGTTTAACTCAGTTCAGCATTATAGTTACATGCATACATGTTTTTATTGTCATTGTTTGTAATTTGTTGTGTGTGCCGGTATTCAGGCACGGGTAACACCTCGGGAGCTGGAGGATCTGTTTTGGGAAAAGCTCCACAGGACAATCGTCGTTGAGGTGACTTTATATGTCTTTTTATGTTTGTATGCATGAGCTCGTTGGATTGGTTTGTTTGAGTTGCATGCTTGTTGGCTAACATGCTGTGATCCGTATTGTGTGCCTAAGTGTACTGTCTTGCTTATAAGCTGAATATTCGGATTGTTATGGTTTATAACATGAGATGTGATTCTGGGTGTTTTGTGTGATATATTGTGGGTCGGAGACCAGGTTTTTTGATTGAGATGTTTATCACACAACCCTGTTAGATCACAAGTAATGGCACACATAAACTCATAATCTGTGAATAAAGATAATGTACAGTAGAAGTTAGGCTACTGTGTGCTGATGACCGGTTGTTTCGAGCGGGAAGTGATACCCCTCGGGTTTGCATGCGGGTTAGCATGTGGTATGCGGATTTGCATATGGGTCTGTGATGACCGGTTTCTACCTCCCTCCTTCTATCTCCCCCTTTCTACCTCCCTCTTTCTCTCTGTCTCTCTCTCTCTCTCTATGGATTTATTGGGCTTCGTGCCTGGTTTTATTGGGGCTTATGTCTGGTTGTCTCATGAGACGGGACCGAGCTCGACGCACACAGTAGGGGCCCTGAATAATAACTCATAATAAGAAAACTCAACACACAACAAATGGAGAATAATGAACTGTTTGATCGATTGTGTTGGCATGTTAGTACTGATTGTTGTATGTTTGCATGCTTGTCTTGTTGCTCTTCTTTCCTTTCGGACTTGATCTGCACACTTACATAATTAGATATATATTGCTCACTGAGTAGGCGACTCACATAATCGCCAACGTTGTTTTTCAGACTTTAGATAGCGTGCAGTCACTTCCCATTCTTCCAGAGTACGGACGTGGTTATCTCAGCAGGTAGCTGTGCTTGATCTCCCGGTTGGATCCATAGAGTCGGCATGCATGTTTTTTTGTTACACTTATTTTTACTCCGTTTGTTTTCTTCTGCTGCATTGGAATTTTTATTGAGATGTCACTATTGATTTTGGATTATTTTATCGGCGGATTGCCAGGATTTAGTATTGGTGATATATCGGCAGGATGCTGGGTTGATTTGAGGCTTGCTAAGCTGGTTTGACTATGTTTGTTATGACATCTCTTTTTATTGAGAATTTTGGATATTGTTGATATTGGATTTCGTGTCCCGGGTTACAGGGGTATTTTGGTAATTTCCTTTATTTAAGAATTTTATTTGTAAAATTGGGACACGGGTGTTTCAACCACTCTCAACCACCTGTGTCACGTACTTTCTTTTCTTCATTCTAGTTTTTCCTATGCTTTCATATTTGGTTGCATCGCAAAACTAAATCTTCGAAAAATACAAAAAGGGGATTAGCTAATTCACCCTCCGCGAAAAAATGAATTGACAAAAAAGGCTCTTCTTGCATGGATCAATATAGAGGAAAGGGGCTCATCACACCTAGAAAGGGGAAAGAGGATAATGGGGCGAGTTGGACAATGGTGTGTGAGCTAGGGAGTGATTTGCCATTTCCTCTGATCGAATGCCCTTTGGGTGGGTTGGAATTGAATATCAAAGATAGATCGGAAAACCTATTTTAGCGCATTGCCTATGGACCGGAATCAGAGGTTTCAGTGAATCGGGGAAGTGAAAACGTGGGCTGGGTTGCTCATTCGTTACCTGGCCCCTCCTCCCTTCATCTCTTACCATTTCTGGGCCAAACTCTATCAAATGGATGTCAAGAGTGCTTTTCTAAATGGGTGTACCATGGAAGAAGTATATGTTGAACAACCTCTAGGATTTGAAAATCATGAGTGTCTACAACATGTTTATAAATTGAAAAAGCCATTGTATGGTCTTAGACAAGCATCTAGGACTTGGTATGATAGATTAAGTTCCTATTTTATCTCACAATGCTTTACAAGTGGAAAAGTAGACTTAACTCTATTTGTAAAGTCGAACAAAGATGATATCATTACTGTGCAAATTTATGTTGATGGTATTCCATTCAATGCTACTAATGAATCTCTTTGTAAAGGAATTTAAAAAGCAAATGCACAGCGAGTTCGAAATGAACATGATGGGAGAATTAAATTTCTTCATGCAATTTCAATTCAAGCATCTCGATGGTGGAATTTTTCTAAACCAAGCTAAGTATAAACTTGAGCTGCTAAAATGATTTGGCATGAATGAAACCAGAACTAGTCCAACACCTATGAGAACTGGCACCAAACTTGACAAATATGAGAATGGTACGGATGTTGATATGAAACTATACAGAGGTATGATAGGTAGTCTCCTTCACCTTACGGCTACAAGACCAGCTATTATGAGTGTTATATGTAGATGGCCTTAAATCATGGCATCGCGACAAGATCAGTTCCTCTGAAGATGCTTTGTTCCCCTTTTGTAGTGAGGGGACCGAATATAGGGATCACCTCTTTGTGCAATACTGATTTATTTGGTGCTTGTGGAATAAACTTTGTGATTGATGGGGCTTGAAGTGCTTCCTAGCCTGGAATTCGGGTGAATTGTTTTGGCAGTGGTGGGGTTTAGCTAAGACATAAAGAGTTAGAGTAGCTTGGATGGTTATCTTCTTTAACACTAGCTGGAGCATTTGGTGGACTAGGAACAAATTGATCTTTGAAGGAAATGGTGCAAATTGGGGCGTGATGATGGAGTTCTTCTTGTCGAGGGCTCTGCTTCATTTTAAATCAACAGATTCTAGTTTTCCCTATGATTTATCTGCTCTCATTCTCTATTCGAACCCTATCAGATCTTGGATTGGCCTTGTTTGTTGTCTTTCCTATATATAAGGTTGTATTTTTGGTTCTTATCGCTTGTACCATTCTTTCAGTAGATAGGCTCCCGGTGTAAGCCATCTCTTTGATGGCTTCCTGGTCCCTATTCTTTCTTTCTTCATCAATAAATTCTCGTTTCATAAAAAAAAAAAAAAGACCAGATATTATGTATAGGGTATGCTTCTGTGCTAAATTTCAATCATGCCCAAAAGAATCTCATCTTAGAATAATCAAGTGTATATTCAAATATCTAAAGGGAACTTCATCTTTAGGCTTGTGGTATCCTAATGTGAATTCTTTTGAACTAACAAGCTACTCAAATACAGATTTTGCAGGATGTAACTTAGATAGGAAAAGTACAAGTGGAACATGTCAATTTCTTGACAATCACTTGTATCTTGGTCAAGTAAAAAGCAAAATTCAAATGCTACATCTACAACCGAAGCTGAATATGTGGTAGTCGGTGCATGTTATGCACAATTGCTGTGGATGAAACAAACACTTGCTTATTATGGACTAACCTTTAAGTGTAAAACACCATCCAGTGTACGCTAATTGTTGTTCTCTTCCAGCGAGAAGGGTGTGAAATTGAGATTAAATCTCTAAATACTGAATATGACCCCAAAATAATGCAAAAAAGGAGGAAAGGAGTCAAACCCTTGTATCATTTGAAACTACAGTAGTAAATCTATACATGACTGCATTTCAGAGGGGCCAAGGCCCCCACCAGGCCCCTTTTGGATCTGCCACGGCAATTAAGTCCATCTGATCCAAACGATAGAATCACCCTAAGTAAGATCTAATTGTTTTTGCTACTCATCATCAACTAATTAAACTCAAATGTACGTAAGAAATTTCAAGATGACTAATTAAGTTGTGCAATGATATAAGGTAACCATTTTTCAGTCTATTGAAGAAGATGGAGGATGACAGGATGTATATATTTAGACATACATATAGGAGAGATTAAGAGCTACCTTCTCTTGTTGCTGAACCCCTTTACAGAATAAAACATGCTGGCCACCGCAGGATTATCCCAAGACTGCGAGATTTCTTCGTCTGAACCAATCCTGTTGAGGATAGAAAGTGAGTTGGTAAAGGAGTTCATTACTTTAGTGGCAAGATCCTGAGAGGACAAAGACCCATCATTCTCCATGGGGTTGTTAAGGATAGTGTTAAGTTGGTTGGCGAATTCGCGACCCTGAACAAGCTCATTGACTGCTTTGCTCCAACCCGAGGGTAGAGTTTCTGGCCAAGAGGGCTCCATCTAAGGTACTTTGGTTTGACTTTAAAGAGTTGTAATTAAGGGAGCTGATGGAATAGCACAAAAGAAACAGCCCTCTCTTTCCTCAATTGGTGTGAGTGGACAGTATAAGCTTGCTAGTTTAGTGGATAATGGAGGCTAGCTAGTTTAGTGCAACATAGGTCATTAAGGGTTAGGCTTTTTCATGGGAAGTTAATTACAGAAAGGACAGAGAAGAGAAGCGTTGAGATGCAAGGAAGATTGTTAAAAGGGATGCTCTGGACGATTGATGACTTTATAGTATAGGCGGGGGCGACTTATAACAGCGCTCCACTTTCATTTCTCTATTTTCTAAATGACAATGTTGCCCTGAACACAATAAATATGTTAGGAAATGAATACAAATATGCCCTAACTGAACCGACAATACAAAAACAACAATATATAAAGCACCCTCATTAAACAAGATTACCATAATAACAGTGAAGTTTAATGGATTTAATTTATATATTCTTAGCATGAGAAAAAAAAATAAAAAATACATGCATGTTGGACATGCTTATATCTACGGTCGATCAAATTTCGGCAAGAAAATGAGGAATTAAGAGAATAACAATGAACAGAGATGAGAGGGAAAAAAGAAGAAGCTAGCATGCTTCAAAGTGACACAAATATGTATTACAGGTAAGCCACAGTGGAGCTTGATTATAAATTTGTAGAGCACAAAAATCACTTCCATTATTATATTAGATGAACCTTTAAGACTTTTTGCTTTAACAAATGATAACAGAAAAAGAATGTATTTCATTGGCTTTTGCGTATAAAAAGATTATATTTAGTTAACAAATAGTTTAGTTTTTTTTTCTAAAAATGAACAACCAAATTTCATTCATCAAATTGATGGGTGTGGGAAAATACCAACAAAATAAAACACCGTCTACTGGAATATCCACGATCTCCCAATCATACCAAAAATACAATGGATCATACCAATTATGTAGGAACATACGTGTAACTAAAAATTCTAGGGGGTTTTCAAAGCAAATGTACAAAAATTTAAAAAGCTGGCTTAGTTTTTTTCCCTCACACTGAAATTGGCTTCAAGATTATATAAAAGTAATAACACAACAAAAATTAAAAATTTATAATGATTCTACTTGAATCCTACCCATAATATAACAGACTTCTTACTATTTATATTAAAGACCTGTTAGTAGAAATTACTCACCAACACTAATTGTATAGTTATAGTGCAGTGGCATTTCTCTTGGGTTGAGTTTTAAGAGAACATGAATTTGATCCGTGTAGACCGGAGTGAGGGGGATTTAGGGAGTTTGAGATCGGAGGTTATTTTTGTAATTCCGATTTGCCAAAACAAAAATAATCCATTTTGATTTCCGTTTTAAGTAACAGAATAGGCTCCACTTATAAAACTGTAATATAAACATTACTTTATCTATCATGAAATACGCCATATGTTCCCTCAACATTAATTACTGAACAGATTGTATACAAATTAAAGCATCGATACATACACAATTTTTTTTTTCAAATTTCCAGATCTAGACATACTCAAAGTGTACACGTATATATTTTTTTTTCAAACTTATTATAATACAACAGCTTACGTAAAGTACGGTAACATTACTGGCGTCACCAACTTCTCGATTCTTATAAGTTAATAATCAAAAAAAATAATAATAATGTGGGAGACAGCGTACTGAAATTTTATTTTGTTACTATCCCAAAGTGAGTTATTTAATCTAGAAACCAATGCCTCATCACCCAGGGAACTTTTTAAAGGTAGGAGAAACATAATCAGGTGCGCATTTTTGGGAAAAATACATACATTTGCAACTTTCCATGGTTCACAAACATTTATTTGAGACTCAAGAACCTCTGGGTATATGAATAAATATTAATAGGACCATCTACTGGCCACACCGTTGTCATGTTGCGCATTTGAAGAAGGGATACAGTTGTATACATAGTCTATGCAGAAGACTTTTCCAAGTTCATGGATTTGAGTTTACTATTTTTTTCCCCAGTTTGAAAAGCAGAGTATAGTCTAGTAAAGGTTGATTTTCATGGGTCCTAGAAACATTAATAATTTACTGAGCCAAGTTTTATTTGGGGGAAATTAATCTCTCCTTTTTCTGTGGAATGAGATATATGTGGATCAAATTAATGACAATATTCTGATTATATTATTGGGAGGAAGGTGAATGAATTCTGAATGACATCAAAGTAGGGATTTGTTTTAAGTCCATCTTTGTTATATAAGATCAAGCAAACATAATTGAGTTTTTTTTTTTTTTGATAAACAACATTATTGAATTTCTTAAATCTTATAGGTGGCATGTCAAGTGCCAATGGTTGAAAGGAATTGTGTCAACGCGTTTGGGTTGTAAACTTCTTTGTTTTCAGATTAGTGATGTTGTTTCTTTTTGGCTTTTTTCTGTGTTTTAGATTTGTAGTGTTACAATTGAAGATTCCATCTCGAAATTCTGCAACTAATTTTATACTTTTTAAGACTTCCATATTTATGTTACACAAAGAAAACTGATAGGATCTTTTTTTTTATGCTAATCGAGTGTGAATCTTTATTAATTTTGAATAAAAGAATACAAGAAGAAAATGCTATTGTCCCAAACCGGGAGCCATATGCTTAAACAATCACTGTGTGTATTGAAGGACAACACGTTTTGCATGACGCCAATCATGAAATGTGGCTGATGAGGTAAGGACTGCACCCACCCCATACGGGAAGGTAGGATAAGAAGTCTTGAACCACCACGTTGCCCGACTCACAACCAAATCAAATAGAGAAGCCATTGACACAGCACACGAGTTGAAAATAACTCCATTTCGTGCAATTCAGAGGGACCAAAGAGCAGAGAGGCCGAGAGTAAGCCAGGCCGTAGTAGCATGGTGGCTCCCGGAAAGGTAGCACCACTGATCTAACCAATCCCGAACAATAGCTGGAGTAACCCAAAGCACCCCCCACCACTGACACAGGCGGTGCCAAAGCTGGGCCGAAACGGAGCAGTGTAGCAGGAGATGATCTACAGACTCCACTTCTGCACCACAAAAGGAGCATGATGCCGCATCAGGAGTAAGTATGCCTCAGTGCAGGAGCGCTTCCCGGGTAGCTAGTCCGTCATGTAACGTGAGCCAAAGGAAGGTTTCAATCTTTGGTGGTGTGACCGAAAACCATACCAAGGGCTCCGGCCGTGGAGCAGGTCTCTGTACCAAAAGTTGATAACCGGATTGGACGGTGTAAGTGCCCGAAGGATGATGAAGCCACCTCCATCCATCCGGCAAATGAGGTTGAAGTACCAAGGCAGACAACTCAGTAAGGATGGACATGAACTGTAAATTCTCCCATGGATAAAGTGGACGACGCCAATATGAGGGATGAGTGAGGTCCGGTGAGTGCACAGTTTTTAGGGCTCCCAAAGAGGCCTCTTGAAACTGCGAATTCTTGAAAAGTCGAGGGAATTTCTGTCTCAAGGCACCATGAGAAGACCAAGCATCATACCAGAACTTAAGACTACTCCCATCACCAATGCAGACAGATAAGCCATACACCAATAAAGATCCCATTGGATTATCACAGTGGCCACTATACAAGACACCAGCCCAGATCGTGAAGCTTTAGATAAGGTAAAAGATGGCGTAAGGGCAGGGGAGGACTCGGCACACTTGTTAGAGATCAAATCATGCCAATAGAGCGAAGGGATGGTGTAATACTTGTAAAGCCATTTGAATAACAGAGCACGATTCTTGGCCAAAATAGATTCCACACCAAGGCCGCCCTGAACTTTTGGCCGCGCAATCTTGTGCCAAGCAACAAGAGGTAATTTTGCCCTATTCTCTGTACCCGACCATAGAAATCTTCGTCGAATCCCAACCAGCTTGCGTGCCACCCGTAAAGGAACCGGGAAAAGGGAGAGATAATACATAGGGAGTGCAGAAAGTACTGATCTGAGTAAGACAAGGCGCCCAGCGAAAAATAAAAATCTTCCCTTCCACGCTTGCAGACGAGCCCGGAACTTTGTTATCACTGGCAGCCAAGATCGTTATAGACGCATATTAGCACCTAAAGGCAGCCCCAGGTAAGTGAAAGGTAAAGCTTCATGTTTACTATGAAGAGATGCCGCTAAGAATGCAACCTCCGCAACTGAAAGACCAACACCAGCTACCCCACTCTTATGGAAGTTGATACTCAATCCCGACAACATTTCAAAACACCGCAGGACCCTCTTCATATTAAGCAAATGTGGTAAAGAAGCGGGAGAGAAAATGATAGTATCATCAGCATATTGCAAAATCGTTACTTGGGTATTAGCCACCTGCACTGGTGCTATGAGCTCTTTTGCTAAGGCTTGGTTGATGACAGCCGTTAACCCTTCTGCCGCCAAAAGAAATAAAAACGGGGAGAGGGGATCCCCTTGTTTCAAATCGTTAAGCATAGTGAATTAAGCTAAAGGAGAGCCATTAATTAGAACCGCCACACTAGAAGAGGTTAAGCAAGCTTTGATCCACATCCGCCATCGAGCACTGAACCCCATTTTCTCCATAACTTGAAAGAGATAACTCCAAGATACTGAATCGAAAGATTTACGGAAGTCAAGTTTCCAAAGAATAGCTTGTTGCTTACTTTTCTTTAAGGGATGAACAACTTCTGAGACGAGTAAAACACAATCTAGAATGGACCTCCCCGCAATGAAACCGGATTGATTGGGGCTGACCAGATAGTCCATCACACATTTGATGCGCTCGGCCAATATTTTTGCCACGATCTTATAAAGACCATGGATAAGAGTGATAGGACGATAGTCAGTGAAAATCTTTGCAGCATGTTTTTTAGGAAGCGGTGTAATGTAACAGATATTTGCACCTTTAGGCATATTCCCCGTGGCGAAGAAGGACTCAACAAAGTCAAAAAGATCATTCTAAAGGAAGGGCCAACATCTCTTATAAAAGGAGATTTTAACCCATCTGGGCCTGGAGCCTTACCACTATCACTGCTCCAAATAGCATTTTTCAATTCTTCTTTGGTCACTGGACGATCAAGTTGATTAACCATATCCGGAGCAAGTGATTTGAGGGGGATGTCACCAAGGCCAGGCCGTGAGGACTCATTGTCACTGTAAAGGGAACCAAAAAAGTCTATTGCTGCTTGCTTTAGCTGATCCGGTGTAGATAGAACTGACCCGTTTACTTCCATTGACGTTATCTCCTTTTTTCGACTGTTGTGACAAGCCATAGAATGATAAAACTTGGTGTTCCGGTCACCCAATTTAAACCATTTGATGCGGGACTTTTGTTGCCACAGAGATTCAACCTAACAAGCTTTGTGAAAATATGCATCCCTGGCATTGCCAAGCTCAAGTTGTTTAGAGAGAGATAGTACACGTTGATCAGCTAATAACTCCAAGGCATCCATAGCTGCGTGCGCCTCCTTCAGGCCCTAGTTGATATAACCAAAACTGTGCCTGTTCCAATGTGCCAATTTAACCCGCAGACAAGCCAACGTTTTAAGTAAGCAAATTCTATTAGGGAAGACCACTTCGACCTGTGCCCACATCTCTGAGATAATCTTCTCAAAACCTGGATGATCCCACCAACAAGATAGAAATTGGAATGGCCTGAAACCCCAATCAACTCGTGCTTGAGAGAGTGTCAAAGGCCAGTGATTTGAGCCTCCTCTACTGGCTATTTTTGAAGACAACGTTGGGAATTTAAAGCACCATTCATATTCTGCCATAACCCTATCAATTCGACTAGCAGAGAACTTGTTTGCCCATGTGAATTGGCGATCCGACAGAGGGAAGTCTACTAGATTAGTACGGCTCATGAATGATCTTAAAGCCGCTGCCGCAGAGCAACAGAAGTGACCGCTGCGACGTTCCTCATCATGTAAAGTCTCATTGAAGTCCCCGAGGACTAGCCACGGTGAAGAGAAAATAGATTTAAGGGCTGCTAGGTCATGAAAAACACCAATCTGTTGGTCCCTGTCCACCGGAGCATATAAGCAACAAATTGTGAAAACATCCGTACTACCAGTAAAGCTACCCTCCAGTATAATCCAGTTCTGATGTAACTGATGACGTTGACAAGTGAAAAAATCGCCATCCTATAATACCAGCAAACCACCCGAGGCCCTTCTTGAAGCCACAGCACGAAACTCCAACGGAATAGACCACATCTTGTGGCAATCATGTAAGGTAACATTCTCCAACTTAGTTTCACATAAAAAAATAAGATTTGCCTTATGACTCTTGATTAGAGACTTAAAGTTTTTAATCTTCGATGCCGAGTGTATTCCTATCACATTCCATGATAGGAAGCTAACCATCAGTTCTAGCTTGACACTAATCAGAAGCTTCCTTAGAGACCAGCTTCTCCGCCATATTAGTAACCTCCTCCTGATTCTCTGTCGTACTCCACTCAAAAGACTCCCAACCCCTGTAGTCTCCTCAGCTTCCATTCTGTTGAAAGATAAAGTTGGAGTTGGGGTCTGGATGGATGCAAGGACCCTACCATTAACTCGCCTTATATCATCATCTGAAATTGAACGATAGGAACACACACTGCCCATACGTGTCACCCGTTTCACTTTCCTGTTCTTCTTAGTCCTTCCTTTCAGATTTTGGAGAGCAATGGGCATACGGCGTTCTACCATTCTATTGATACATTCTGCGATAAGACATACATCCGATGAGACAGAGAGAGATGGGCGAGAGTACCCTGAAACTCCTTTCTGTGAACCTGTTGGTACGACACCAATCTCCTGCACCTCGATTTCCTCCGTAGTTGGAGCAACATCATTCTCTGATGAGCGCACTGTATTTGAGGCAAGACTGGGTTCTGCAGAATTGCTTTGGGAAACTGATGCATCCTTAGGAGGCCCAGCTCTAACTTGAGAAGACAAGGCTTCTCTTAGGCCGCTAGCTTCAGAAGGAATAGATGGCCCCATAGAATCTGAATCTGCATAGGAAACGAGGGGCCCAAAAGAATTTGCAAGAATAAGAGGTACGGTAGATATACCTTTCATAATGGGTGGCACTGATTGAGAGAGGGCGGCAGGAGATGGTGCTGTGTGGATTCCATCATTAACTCCTGTGGGATTCGGCAATGGACCAATAAAAGGTGCCGAAATTTCAGTAGAAGAATGAGAGGATGACGCCATCTGAACCGCTGACTTCCTTTGATGATGCTGATCAGGATTTCTAGCTGTGACAATTTCCTTTCCATTCAGCCTCCCAATTATTGGCAAGATGTGAAAAGGATCCTGTGAGGAGTTAACGCCCGAGGATTCCGCTTGAATTGACTTGCCTTTCTGGGCAGTATCGCCCCGGCTAGCCTGGCGTGCCACCGAAACTGACAGGTTGGGAGAGGAAGTCACCGGAGTTACACCGGGGTTGGTACGTGGAAGGGGTACGGAACAGGATTCTGAGAAGAAAATATTGTAGGAGATCCCACCGACGGTAGCGTTATCTCTCGTTCAACTTTGGACCTTGTCGTTGTCTGAAAACTGATAGGATCTATTTTAAAATTACATATAATTGCTATTCTAATTATCTTGTTTTCCTAGACATAGCTCTCCAACAGCTCAGACAAATCGTAGAGTTATCACCAATGGATGGTACTGTTATAAAAAAAGAAAGGGGGATGAGATCTTGGATTTGAGTCTATCTTTTTTTTTTTATCTGAAAGAGCGTATATGATTCAAAAATCAATGAGGAACAGTCTGAAGGATCAAAGATCCTGATACATCATGTAAAAGCATAGCAAGACAGTCATTGGATGGTTGGACAAAATAAGAAACCCCGAAGGGGAGAGTCATAGCATGAGAAGCTAGCCAATCTGCACAACGATTAGCTTCATAGTAAATATGCTGAAGCTGCACCTGCCAAGGACGCCGGAATATCTCTTGGATGGATCGAATTAGACCAACCGAACGTCTAAAATGCAGCTCTGAATGCTGCAGTTCCGAGATAACCAACAAAGCATCTGTCTCAAAAATCACACATCTGCACCCCATATCCCAAGCCTTCTGAAGGCCAATAAATAACCCCCATAATTCAGCTTGCATAGGAGAGCAAGAGCCCATATGATAAGAAAAGCCTACCAACCACAGGCCATCAAAGGCCCGAAGGAGGCCACCAGTAGCTGCTCGTCTATCCAGACCTTTGATAGTTCCGTCATAATTAAGCTTCACCCACCCCGGTTGGGGAGGGAACCACCGTATAGGAGTCGGATAACCAGGGAGTCCAAGACGCAGAACACCATGAGAGGAACCTGCGGCATTGACATACTCAGAAAATAATAATAGACAAACCCTAGCGGTAATTGGAACACAATGTCACACAATTCCTAATTCCTCATTTCTCGTCTGATGAATCTAGTGCCACCAACCCCACTGCTAACACTGTGTTTCGAGCTGGCACTAAACATGGACATGGAGATTAACTTCCACTTTGTGTAGGATCTTGTATCCAAGCAACTTCTTAAAGTTAGATATATCTCGTCTCATGATCAACTAACAGACATCTTTACCAAGTCTCTTCCCAAAGATTACTTTCAAGTTCTTTGTGACAAGTTGCACTTGCCCTCAATACAACTTGACAGGTAGTCATACGCAATAACAAATCAACGGTGTTGTCACTGTACACGATCTTCTAAAAAAAATTAGATTATTTACTTTTTCAAAGATTTCCTTTCTTTATGGCTATTTTTTTTATGGTTTCCATGGAATTATCACTATCTCTTTCTAATATTTAAAAAATCTCAAAATATTCACTAGATCTTTTCCTTAATTATTTATGCTAAGATCTTTCCCATAATTTAGAGAGTTGATTTTAGTGCCGTTTTCCTCTATTTTTATAGTTTTAAATTCCTTAATAGCATAATATAAATCTTGCCTTATAGCTTCTTTCTTCATATATCTAGTTGGTCTTTTTTTCTTTCTTTCTTTTATTTAAGTTGTCCATATGTTAAAAAGAAAAATATATTTGATTAATAATGAACAATTATTCATTATTTCTAAATTCAAAATAAAAAATTATTACATAACAAAATAAATCTAAATTTGTAACAAAATCCATAATGATTCTTAAATATAAGTATACAATTTAAGGATTGAATTTTTTAAGCTAAACAATAGCTTATTATTAGATAGAATTTTTACATAATTAATCTACCAAAACACATATTAAATGATTATAATACTTAATTGATTTTAACATTTGACACTAAAATTTTCATTTGGACTCAATTGGGTTATATAATGTTTCGTTTTTTTTGCCTACATTGAACAACATTCTAGATCCGTCCCTGATACGATATATATAGTTAGGGTTATGGTTTCCAAGGACATATTTGTACTTGGATGAGCCTACTAGTTTTAAAATTATACACCAAAAAAAAACGGGGGGCTTATGGATGCGAGTCTTAGCCGTAAAGTAGGCAACAGTAAACGGAGTGGATAATAGAAACTAGCTACAACACAGATCAGGAAAGATTTAGGATTTTCTTTTTAAGGGGAAATTAATTACTCAGAGAGACTGAGAAGTTTTGAGATGCAAGGAAGATTGCTAGAAAGGACGCCCACTTTTGGTGTTTTCGCCAAAGGACGCTTGATTTATTTTATTGTAGGCAGGGGCGATATTTGCCCTCCACAAATTTATAACAGCACTTCCTTTTTCTTTTTCGATCTTCTAAATGATAGCAATGTCCTGACCAGAATAAATAAGTTAAAAAATGAAAATAAATGTTTGATTACTTTGATATCATGGTAATAAAGCAATGATGCATCTTTCAAACAGAAAACAAAATAAACAAATAAATAACCCCCAACAGACAATAAAAAAAGAGTAGCGGGTGCCTGTGCGCACTCCATAAGAAACAATGAATATACATAGATTACTCTATAAAAAAACAAAAAAATATACATAGATTACTCCAACAACGTACAATATTACATCTTTTATAATAATTCTCATAATAATTTTATTTTAGGACAAGGATATCTTTTTTTATTTACTTGCATGCACACTAAATTCTGAAATTTTAAACCTCTAAATACTAAATCTCAAAATCACAAATCCAAATCCTAAAATCTTAAACCATAAATCCTAAACTCGAAACCTTAAACCCTAAAATCTTAAATCCTAAAACCTAAATCCTAAAACCCTAAAGCCTAAGCCTTAAATACTAAATCCTAAAATCTAAAATCCTAAGTCCTAAGCCCTAAATCCTAAAATCTAAAATCCTAAATTGTACATACTAAAATATTTATCACATTTTATTAAATATAGTATGCATAAAATAAGCATATTTTTTTCATTCAAATTCTATTTAATTAATAATTTTTTTCTCTCCTAAAACTTTAAAATTTTAAATAAAAAGTAATAAGTTAACTATTATTTATTACTCCTTAATAGGTACCCGTTGGGCACTCACTAGTATCAATATACAAATAATCTTTGCCAATCCGAGGCTTATCATAGGTTGGCTTAGTTGGTTATTGATTGAAGTTTAGTGTGCACTCCCATTCGGTTGGGAGTCGGAATCTACTAACCTGCTTTCTTGATGGGTAATCTCAAGACAAGATTATAGTTAAAGACGACCATATTTTGGCAAGAAAATGAAGAAGAGAATAACAATGGACAGAGATGAGAGGGGGAAAAAAAAAAAAGTTAACTTGCTCCAAAAGACACAAACACTAACTGTGATATAAAAAGAATGGAGAGTATTATTATCTGTTGTCCATATATTAGAAAGATAGCAAGATAGCCAGATAGAGCGGGGTGCATTATAACTTTGAAGAGCACAAATATCACTTCCCTTATGCTAGATGAACCTCTTAAGACTTTTTGCTTTAACAAATCTTACGAACTCATAAAAAAGAGCACCGAAATTGAAAGATATAAATACCCATATTTACTTTATTATTATATTTGAAGTAATGGTTTAACAATCAATGATGTATCATACACTAATGATTAATGAATAACATATACTCTTATAATAACTCTTCTAGTATAGAATTTCATCTTGATATGTCTTTGAAATATATCGAGAAGGTACTACTATATGTGTATATGTTGCTCGATAATTAACCCTAACTTTTTTAGCATAGGAAAAAAAGTCTACTTTATATATTTGACTAGTAAATCATGGTCCTGTTCGATTTGTTCTTTACATTATTCTTGCAATGTTTATGACTTCAAAATTCTTTATTGTTGTTAGATCTATCAGGAACTATATTACCATTTGTTAACAAACACATATAACTCTATTAAAAAATTAAAAAAAGAATCCTTCTTCCCTCTATAGGTCGGTGACTGAAGTTAATGATTTGGTACCCATTCATAATGGGGTTGCACCTAAACAATCCCCACATATCGCAGTCTCATCAGGCAAGGTCATGACAACAAATTTCTATACCTCGAGCACCACAGTATTTCCCATTCTTCATATTCCAATTTCAGTTAGTCTTTAACCTTTTCAAAATTATATAATTTGCCTTATTATTATTAAATTATAAATTTCAATTATTTTAAATTTTTTAAAAAAATAATTACTAAAAAACAATAAAACCATGAAGAAGAATGAAGCGCCCCGACCCGTATTTACCATACACAGTAAACACGTGCCGAAACTATTCTTATTGATAGGGATTACAATACAACTCACAAGTAGTTTACAACAGCGATCCATATAATACATTTGTCACCCATACTCGGGGACCATAATTCAGCAATACAAAGCTCACATTATACAACAGCAACAGAGAAAAGAGCAAGCAACAGCAGCGGAATTATAATACAGCAACATATGCAACAGAACAGCAGCGGAAGACATACATGCAGCGGGGTATGGATCCGGAGTCAGGTGGAGAAGAAAGCAGCAGCCAACGTACATCGTACCTGAACTACGAAGCAACCAAACCTACGGGATGAACCCCGCAGGCGAGGGGTGAGTCCGAAGTGCTCACCGACGAAGGATAAACAGAGATATATAATCAACCGTAATACTTTCGAAGTAACACAAACAATTACGACACAAGTGACCAACTCAAACAACACAACAGAAGATTCCTACTAAACATAACTGAGCCAAGACCAAAAGAATGCTTAATTATTTTTATTACCGATTTTATCTTCCGGGACCCGTCACTAGACAAGCTAGGGTCGTACCTGGTTATTAACTAATTTTGGATGTCAGGCCAATTCACAATCCGGGATCAACATCCCAATATCAACAAATCCGGGATCAACATCCAAATATCACAAATCCGGGATCAACTTCCCAATAACATCATCATCCGGGATCAACATCCTCATCAACAAACCCAACCGGCCATGACACCACAGAACTAGTTTCTAACCATCTAGTCGTACCACTACTTTCCACGTGAAATTATATCTTCATCTCAAATTCAATTCCAATTCCATTACTCTATCATCAATTATTCAACTTTTTATTATCTCAGATTAATCCACAGGCTCAACCAACCAACAATCTCAT
Source organism: Turnera subulata (assembly GCA_028386065.3). Taxonomy (NCBI): domain Eukaryota; kingdom Viridiplantae; phylum Streptophyta; class Magnoliopsida; order Malpighiales; family Passifloraceae; genus Turnera; species Turnera subulata. The sequence goes on from JAKUCV010002374.1 coordinate 25,266, forward strand.
ATCACTATTTATTCACAATTAACAGTTCAATGGCTACTCGCAATACCACAATCCAACAACACAAACCAGCAACACCACGGCAATATCCACAGCAAACAAATAGCATACAATAATCATCAACAGTTTCCATAGCAATCTTATAACAGACAATATTCAATTCAGCAGTTCAATCAAGCAACATAATCAAACACAGTATTACAGGCACATATCCAAGGTTATCCATCCTCACCTTAGCCGATTATCAAGTTTGGAAATGCCCCACAGACTCCAAGTCCGGTTCCTCAGGTATTTGCTCGTTATCAACTCCTATATCAAACAAATAATATGCACACATAAGTGATATGCAATGTCATGCTACTACTGTATACCGGAAAATAAATACTGACTCATCTCAGTTACTCCCCAGGGTTATTTTCTATTATCGTCATAATTCACCATTTATTTCCAGTGTCTAAAATAATACTATACTTATACCTATCCCTATACCCGGATATTATTCTGGTACGATACCTACTTGATAATACCCTTTCCATATTTATTATTTTTTTTTACGAGTATTTACTTTCCAAAATTATTAATTACTATTATTATATATTTCTTCCATAATATTATTCCTCAAGATTTCCAAAATATCATTTTCACAGATTATATATATATTTTTTCTAGAATTATAATTTTTCCCAGATTTAATTAGTTATTATTATTATTATTTTTTTAAAAAAATCGGACTGGGCCCTAATGGTGCTGGCCCAACCCACTGCACAAGCCCAACTCAAACTCCAAACAGGAGTCTAAGGTCAGGCCCGCGCCGCAGGCCCTGCGCTCAGCCTACGGCCCGGTCCATCTCCAAGCCCAGCAGACCCAAACACATTTACCCAACCCAACCAGGAATCCGGGTCGACCCACGGAAGACCGGGTCAACCTACCCAAATAAACTCCCAGCCCGCCATGCTCACCTAGACGAACAGTGAGGCAACAGCGAGGAAGTCGCGGCTCGGAACGGCGACTCGGCAACGCAGGGACGAGGCACGAGGGAGGGCCGACGTCGTGCTGCAAGCGATTGCTGGCGGCGGCACCGGTCGCGGCGAGATGCGTGGAGGAAGCGGCGCGATGGGGGGTCTGCAGCGTCGGTCGTGCGTAAGGGGAGGAGGTGAGGACGGTCGCGGGCGGCTCTGCTCGTGGAGGGGAAGGAGAGGAAGGAGAAGGAGAAGGCGGCGCAAGGAAGAGGTGGCGGTTGCAGGTGGTCGAAGGTGGTGGTGGTGTTATCGGTGAAGGTGGTCTCGGTGGTGTGGTGGTTGTTGCAAAACGACGTAGTTTTGCAAGTGTGTGTGTGTTGTGTGTTTTTTTTTTTCCTTTTCTGGTATAGCTTGAGGTTGCACTGGTTATGGGGACGAAGAAGAAAACTGAGGCTGTGTTTGAAGTAGATGGTGGTACTGGTTTGCAGGTGTTGGTGGTATGAGGGGTGTACTGGGAGCAAAAAAAAAAAACACAGGTTTAAGCAGGCAGGACTGGTGAGGCAAGGGCATAATACTGATTGCTCACATGCTCACAGTGGATGGCGGCTGCAGCCTCCTCACTGTGCAGCTTGTGAGGCGGGTTCTGTCCGGACCAGAAAATAACTAATGTACCCCTTGACTAAATTTCTGGCCCGAAACCCGAGGTTAATCCTGACTTTTCTGAAGATTCCTGGACCAGAAAAATTCCAACTTGGTCCGAAAAATCCGCAGAAAAATTCCGAGCGTGGGACAAGGCTCGGTTTCGGAATCCGATGCACAAATTACCATAAATTAATTACCCAAGATTAATTTTAATGGTAAACGACTGTAAAATAAATTTTGCGGTGACGGTAAAAACGTAAAAATTACCAGGGCTGTTACAAAGAACAATTGAAGAGTCAGCGAAAATTATGAACTAGAAGATCTCACGGCATATGTGTTTGCAATTTATTATAATAAGAACCATATTGAAAATCAAAGAACAGTTGAATTGTCAGCGAAAACTAGGAACAAGAATAATGACTACGGAAAAAAATAGTCGATGACTGATGTATTTGTAGTTTAGTGTCAATAAGAACTATGAAGAAAAGGACAAAAAACAATCGAATAGCCAACAAAATCGACTAATAGGAACAAAGACAACGAAAAAGAATAATAATAACAATCCCCTTCATTAATAATACAATTTAATAATAAAATTAGATAATTTAGAATATCAAAATATTACCAAATATCAAAATAATAATCGATTTAGGAACAAAAACTATGAAAAAAAATAATAATATAACTTAACAATCCCCTTCAATAATAATATAATTTAATAATAATAATTATATAATTTAGAATATCTAATGATTACCAAATATTCTTAATAATAATCGATTTATAAATTTCTATTCCAATACAAAAACTAATTTTGAATAATTGGTTGGTCTAGATAATGAAAGAAACTCTTTGTGTACAATATGTATAAGTTACTCTCAAGATAATGATTAATATATCATTATTTATTTATATTTTCTCAACAACTATCTAAAATTACGAAAAATAATAATTATTGAAAATAATAGAACTATGAAGAAGAATAGCCGAAAGGTGAGCAAAAACCATTAATAAAAATAACATCTACCAATAAAAATAATCATGAAGAAGAATAATTACAAAAGCTCATGATAGATGTGTTTGTAAATTATTATCGAGTAGAGCAATGGAGAATAAGAGTGGAATGATCAACGAAAAGTACGAACAAGAACAAGTCGAGTAATCAACAAAAACTAAGAACAAGAACAATGACTACGGAAAAGGATAATAACGAAAAAAATTATCATAGGAATTCATAGCTGATATGTTTGTAGTTTGTTGTCAACAACTACGAAGAAGAAAAATTGAAATACAATTTAACAGTTAACATAAACTACGAAAAAGAACAACGACCACGAATAGAAATAATAATATAATTTAATAATTGCCTTCATTGACAATATAACTTAACAATTAAAATTATGTAATTTAAAATATCAAAAGATTAACAATAATTGATTTATAAATTCATATTCCACTACATAAACTAATTCTAAATAATGTGATCTACGTGATTATAAAGAAGAATCTGTCTTTAATATATATAATTTTTTCTCATGATAATGATTAATACTATACCACATGATTTGAAAAAATATAATACTATATCACGTCCATGACATGTGCAGAAAAAAATTAGTAATAATAAAAAAGGAATGTATTCCGCTGGCTTGTGTGTATTTTTTTACTTAGCATGTAACGACCCGGGTAAATTTTCTACTAAATTTACCGTTTTATTTTAACCTTTACGGTGGTTAATAAAATTTTTTCGCGGTTAATCAAGAATTTTACCAATCTGAGTTAATTTTTTATACTCTCAAAATTATTATTATTGTTGTTACCGTTATTATTAATATTATTATTGTCTAATCAACATTAATAGCAATCTTATTAATACTTTGCTATGATATTTTTGTGTAATGATTTACCAGAAATAATTTAAAAAAAATCATCTTTTATTTTCCATGATATTCTATATATTAATATTTAGAGATTTATTTTGAATTTTATAAAAGAATAATTGTTAAAATGTAAAACACAAGGATTTGCGTAGTTTTGGCCGATACGACGTAGTTTTGTCCTAGCCAAAACATAAAACACATGAAGCCCTGCATTTTGACCAAGGCAGTCAGTTTGGGGACGTCTAAACGACGTCGTTTCATTCTCAGCTAGGCAAAATTATTGCCCGACAACCATATTTTCCCCTCTCTTTTCTCATTTTGATGTTTTTCTCATTTTTCCTCACCATCCCCACCCTCTTTGTCTTCTTCCTCTCATTTTTCTCCTTCCTTATTTACTTTTCTTCCAGCCACCGGCCCCTTCCTTATTTCTTCTTTGTTTTCATTCCTTTTCCTCTCCTTTATTATCTCCTCCTCTCCCCTAATTTCTCTGCACCATCACATCTCTCAACTTCCCAATTCTCCCTCTCGTTTCCCTTCTCCCTGCCATCGTCACCATCACAGCTCATCTTCACCATCAACCTCCTCTGCTGCCGCCATCTCCTTCCTCTCTTCCTCTCCCTCTCACCATACACGCCGCTGCCACCAGATCACCTCCACCTGCATCTTTCTCCTCCACGCCACCACCGAGTCCAGCACAACACCCCACAGTCTCTTCCTCCTCGCTGTCCTCTGCCCGTGTTCCAACCAGAGGAACTGGGCTGGGCCACCGTGGATTGAGGCTGTCACCACCATCATCCCCTTCCTCCTCCTAACGCCGCTTCCCCTCTTATCCTTTGCTGCAGACACCAGCCACCCGTAACCATTTTCTCCTTCCCTCCCTCTCGCTTCTACCGCCGGCACACCAAGTCAGACGAGCCACCCCTGCCTCTGCCATCAATCGCCACCTTCAACCAGAGCCGCCGCGTCTTCCTTCTTCCTTCCCTCTCTCAGTTGATCGAAGCCGCCGCCACCGGAGGTCCGAGCTCGAGCCGCCTGTCGCCGCTGCTCCACTCTTCTCCTTCGTGCTCGTGTCTCCGTCGCCACGAGTTGTCGCCCAGCTCGTCCCGATCTGCCTCTCGGTCCCTCGTCGCCTCTGTTTGCCATCAGGAAGAGGAACCAGTGGACCCTGTTCTCCCTCAAATCGTCGCCGGCAAAGCCAGATTGGTGAGTCTTTGGTCGGGCTTCTTCTTCCTTTCTGCTCTTTCTTTCGTGTTGAGGATTGTTGCTAATCGACTTTGTTGGGTTGTTGATCTGAATCGAATTGATGAAGGGTGGATGATTGGGGGGTATGATGAATAGGCTGTTTTGATTGATGGCACCGTGGGTTGGTGGGGGTATTAGGTTGTTCTGCTGCTAGAGGAATGGTAGCAGATGGTGCTACGGGTTTGATGCTTCACGGTGAACAGTGACAGGGGACGTTGGGGTTGTTGTGGCTGCGTGAACAGTGTTTGGCCGGAATCCGGTGAGGTTCCGGTAGTCTCGGGAATTTTCCGACGAACCCGGAAACGGACCTGTTGGGTAAAACCCGAGCTTGGACCTTTTGCATCATATTAACGAACCCGAACGCTAAAACGGACCCGGACATTAAAACGACGCTAATTAAAACTGATTAACTTAATTTGATTAACCTAATTAAATTAACCTATGGTTTTTATTTTATGTCTTATTTATTTTATTATGCCTGCTTTTATTATTTATTTATATTTTCATTTATTTCCTGTTTTTATTTAATTTTAATTGGGCTATTAAAGGGCCCATTGTATTTAATTTCAGTTTAATTTTATTTACGTCTACCTGGGCTCGTAAAAGGCCCATTGTATTTACCTTTCGGTCATTTAATTTTAATTGGGCTAATTAATAAAAGGCCCATGTTATTTATTTTAGTTATGTTTATTTATTTTAATTATATCTCTTATTTAATCTTTGAAATTATGTTGATATTAGATTTAACGTCCGATGGGCTAAACGTTCGTGAAGGCCTACCGAGTTTAATTTTCGAATTTCCTTAACTATACTTAATTGAATTTATATTATAAAAGGCCTAGACATGTATATATATATATTTATTTCCGTAATCCTAGGCTAAAATAATATTATTGATTTTAAATCTTATACGAGTATATACACATATATCGTATAGCATACTGTAGCTATTTTCACCGGCATAGGTATTGTTAGACTACATTTTTATTTAATTAATGATTATATTTTTATCTATATAAGTACTTACGATTATATAAGATTTACTAAAAGTATATATCGTTTACAACGGTTATTTCTTCTAGTTATATATATGTATATAGGTCATAACTTTAATTAATTACAAATAGAATTTTTATGAATGATTATGTTTAAGAAGTATTATTTACGTCATATGGACTGTGGGTATTTAACGGGTCGTAACTTGTTTTATTTACAAATATATAGTGTCTTAAACATACACTACGTATAAGTGTACGTATATATGCCTTATTGTCACAAGTGGCCTAAGGGCCGGGATATCGGCTTGGACGTTTGGTTTTGGTTTTGATTTATGTTGTATACGATTGGTATAACAGATGGAAATAGAGTATTAATAACCTCCATATAAATGAATAAGATAATTATGGAAATAATAAAAAGAACTGATAAGCCGTCTAATAACTGTTAACCGACATCATTCATAATCATCTTGTCTGTGCATTATAAGTGATTACTGCTGTTATATTATAGGAATATCAAGGCTTAACCGGATACCAGCTTCCGAGGAGTAACAGGTGAGGTTGCATATACGTCATTCCACCCGTGATAGCCGGGATGGTTGGTCCTGGAACTACATAGGTTCCATTGCATCTTATGGTTTATTGTTGTTGATATCTTGGTGATATATGTTGATATTTGTTGTGAGGATTTGTATGTTGCTGAAATTGCTTGATGAGCTGTAATGTGCTATGTTCGTTTGCATGTTGTCTCATGATCATACCTTGGGAGGTTGTCAGTCCTCAGTATAGTCGGTTGACCGTGTTCGGCATAGGTTGCCGGTTTGCGGGTGTTAGTTGTTATCGTTGGTCGTGAGTAGTCTGTTGTTGTTGGCATCGGTTNACCCGTGATAGCCGGGATGGTTGGTCCTGGAACTACATAGGTTCCATTGCATCTTATGGTTTATTGTTGTTGATATCTTGGTGATATATGTTGATATTTGTTGTGAGGATTTGTATGTTGCTGAAATTGCTTGATGAGCTGTAATGTGCTATGTTCGTTTGCATGTTGTCTCATGATCATACCTTGGGAGGTTGTCAGTCCTCAGTATAGTCGGTTGACCGTGTTCGGCATAGGTTGCCGGTTTGCGGGTGTTAGTTGTTATCGTTGGTCGTGAGTAGTCTGTTGTTGTTGGCATCGGTTTCCAGTTGTCCTTTGTTGGTTGTCGGTTACTTTTGATAATTGTCGGATGAGTATCACATGTCGTTTTGAATGGATATTGAGATATGTTGGTTGTCGGCTGTGGTCGACGGTTGGGTAATTGTTATTTTTAAGGGTATGTCGATACCCAGAGGATGAGCTTAATGAGAATTGTTGTTGATGTGGTTACGAGTTACTGCTGTTATCGTGTTGTGTTGTGATTCTACCCGGGGACCGGTTTGTGTTGTTGATTGGGTATGGTCCGTGCTGGTTGCCGGCTACCCGGTGAGCGAGGCTCACGAAATTTTGAGTTGTTTTGGTACCGGGTTAGATGATCAGCAAGCACAGTAGCGGTATGTCAACATACGATGAGGAACCTTAGTTGAGTATAGTCTGTCAGGACTAGAGTATGTATTATATAGTCTGTTGAGACTGGGTCGGTTACCCAATACGTAGTCGAGTTGAAGTGTCCTGGTCGGGCACTAGTGTATGGTACAGTCAGTAAAAGGATGTCAGTGCATTGCATAGTCGATGGGGTGGACATTTGCATAGTCCGCATTGTTCTTGTGACAGTATTTGTTCAGTGTTCTGTTCACAACTTGTTTGCCGTATTGATGCACTCTAATGTTAAGTAAATGTTATGTTGTTTATCATGGATTATGTGTCGGTGAGATTATGGAGAATCTCACCCCTCACCTGCCCCATCGGCAGACTATGTTGTACTTGTGCAGGAATGCGTCTTGGCAGGCTGCGGCATCTCCTTCGAAGGATCTGGATCCAAAGTGTTGCATCGAGTCGATTCATACTATTGCTGTATTATTAAAATTGCTTCCGCTGTGCTTTTGATATTGTTGTACCCGAGGTCGGGTGACATGATACTATCTTTGGGCCGTTGGGCCAGATTTTCCTGTTGTATTTACTGTCTGTGCCACGTGTCGGCACTGTTGTTTGGTAATTACTGTTTGTTGGGTAAATAGTGGTCGGGGTGTTTCATTTTGGTAGCGGAGCGGGCGGTAGGTCCTTGGGTGTTTAATGTGCATGTTTGTTGTGCATAGCTCGCTCCACATGATTATCATGATTGCATGCATATTCATATAGTTAGTGCATAATGGATCCAGTCGAGGGACGCCAGCCTGCTGCAGAACATCTTCATGTGAGTTTTCTTCTCATAAAATACATATTATACATCCGGTTATCCGTATTTCTTTGCTTAATTGTGTTGTTGTTTTGGTAATCAGAAGTTTTTGAATAATAAGTTGATCGGAATTTACAAGTTTGAAAATGACAAGTTTTTGGAAAATGACATAACTAACCTTGAAGTTTTGAGTGTTGATGGTTTTTCTCCTACGGGAATTTCGGGGACGAAATTTTTTATAAGGAGGGTAGAATGTAACGACCCGGGTAAATTTTCTACTAATTTTACCATTTTATTTTAACTTTTACGGTGGTTAATAAAATTTTATCGCGGTTAATCAAGAATTTTACCAATCTGAGTTAATTTTTATACTCTCAAAATTATTATTATTGTTGTTACCGTTATTATTAATATTATTATTGTCTAATCAACATTAATAGCAATATTATTAATACTTTGCTATGATATTTTTGTGTAATGATTTACCAGATATAATTTAAAAAAGATCATCTTTATTTTCCATGATATTCTATATATTAATATTTAGAGATTTATTTTGAATTTTATAAAAGAATAATTGTTAAAATGTAAAACACAAGGATTTGCGTAGTTTTGGCCGATACGACGTAGTTTTGTCCTAGCCAAAACATAAAACACATGAAGCCCTGCGTTTTGACCAAGGCAGTCAGTTTGGGGACGTCTAAACGACATCGTTTCATTCTCAGCTAGGCAAAAGTATTGCCCGACAACCATATTTTCCCCTCTCTTTTCTCATTTTGATGTTTTTCTCATTTTTCCTCACCTTCCCCACCCTCTTTGTCTTCTTCCTCTCATTTTTCTCCTTCCCTATTTACTTTTCTTCCAGCCGTCGGCCCCTTCCTTATTTCTTCTTTGTTTTCATTCCTTTTCCTCTCCTTTATTATCTCCTCCTCTCCCCTAATTTCTCTGCACCATCACATCTCTCAACTTCCCAATTCTCCCTCTCGTTTCCCTTCTCCCTGCCATCGTCACCATCACAGCTCATCTTCACCATCAACCTCCTCTGCTGCCGCCATCTCCTTCCTCTCTTCCTCTCCCTCTCACCATACACGCCGCTGCCACCAGATCACCTCCACCTGCATCTTTCTCCTCCACGCCACCACTGGGTCCAGCACAACACCCCACAGTCTCTTCCTCCTCGCTGTCCTCTGCCCGTGTTCCAACCAGAGGAACTGGGCTGGGCCACCGTGGATTGAGGCCGTCACCACCATCATCCCCTTCCTCCTCCTTACGCCGCTTCCCCTCTCATCCTCTGCTGCAGACACCAGCCACCCGTAACCATCTTCTCCTTCCCTCCCTCTCGCTTCTACCGCCGGCGCACCAAGTCAGACGAGCCACCCCTGCCTCTGCCATCAATCGCCACCTTCAACCAGAGCCGCCGCGTCTTCCTTCTTTCTTCCCTCTCTCAGTTGATCGAAGCCGCCGCCACCGGAGGTCCGAGCTCGAGCCGCCTGTCGCCGCTACTCCTCTCTTCTCCTTCGTGCTCGTGACTCCGTCGCCACGAGTTGTCGCCCAGCTCGTCCCGATCTGCCTCTCGGTCCCTCGTCGCCTCTGTTTGCCATCAGGAAGAGGAACCAGTGGACCCTGTTCTCCCTCAAATCGTCGCCGGCAAAGCCAGATTGGTGAGTCTTTGGCCGGGCTTCTTCTTCCTTTCTGCTCTTTCTTTCGTGTTGAGGATTGTTGCTAATCGACTTTCTTGGGTTGTTGATCTGAATCGAATTGATGAAGGGTGGATGATTGGGGGGTATGATGAATAGGCTGTTTTGATTGATGGCACCGTGGGTTGGTGGGGGTATTAGGTTGTTCTGCTGCTAGAGGAATGGTAGTAGATGGTTCTACGGGTTTGATGCTTCACGGTGAACAGTGACAGGGGACGTTGGGGTTGTTGTGGCTGTATGAACAGTGTTTGGCCGGAATCCGGTGAGGTTCCGGTAGTCTCGGGAATTTTCCGACGAACCCGGAAACGGACCTGTTGGGTAAAACCCGAGCTTGGACCTTTTGCATCATATTAACGAACCCGAACGCTAAAACGGACCCGGACATTAAAACAATGCTAATTAAAACTGATTAACTTAATTTGATTAACCTAATTAAATTAACCTATGGTTTTTATTTTATGTCTTATTTATTTTATTATGCCTGCTTTTATTATTTATTTATATTTTCATTTATTTCCTGTTTTTATTTAATTTTAATTGGGCTATTAAAGGGCCCATTGTATTTAATTTCAGTTTAATTTTATTTACGTCTACCTGGGATCGTAAAAGGCCCATTGTATTTAACTTTTGGTCATTTAATTTTAATTGGGCTAATTAATAAAAGGCCCATGTTATTTATTTTAGTTATGTTTATTTATTTTAATTATATCTCTTATTTAATCTTTGAAATTATGTTGATATTAGATTTAACCTCCGATGGGCTAAACATTCGTGAAGGCCTACCGAGTTTAATTTTCGAATTTCCTTAACTATACTTAATTGAATTTATATTATAAAAGGCCTAGACATGTATATATATATATTTATTTCCGTAATCCTAGGCTAAAATAATATTATTGATTTTAAATCTTATACGAGTATATACACATATATCGTATAGCATACTGTAGCTATTTTCACCGGCATAGGTATTGTTAGACTACATTTTTATTTAATTAATGATTATATTTTTATCTATATAAGTACTTACGATTATATAAGATTTACTAAAAGTATATATCGTTTACAACGGTTATTTCTTCTAGTTATATATATGTATATAGGTCATAACTTTAATTAATTACAAATAGAATTTTTATGAATGATTATGTTTAAGAAGTATTATTTACGTCATATGGACTGTGGGTATTTAACGGGTCGTAACTTGTTTTATTTACAAATATATATTGTCTTAAACATACACTACGTATAAGTGTACGTATATATGCCTTATTGTCACAAGCGGCCTAAGGGCCGGGATATCGGCTTGGACGTTTGGTTTTGGTTTTGATTTATGTTGTATACGATTGGTATAACAGATGGAAATAGATTATTAGTAACCTCCATATAAATGAATAAGATAATTATGGAAATAATAAAAAGAACTGATAAGCCGTCTAATAACTGTTAACCGACATCATTCATAATCATCTTGTCTGTGCATTATAAGTGATTACTGTTGTTATATTATAGGAATATCAAGGCTTAACCGGATACCAGCTTCCGAGGAGTAACAGGTGAGGTTGCATATACGTCATTCCACCCGTGATAGCCGGGATGGTTGGTCCTGGAACTACATAGGTTCCATTGCATCTTATGGTTTATTGTTGTTGATATCTTGGTGATATATGTTGATATTTGTTGTGAGGATTTGTATGTTGCTGAAATTGCTTGATGAGCTGTAATGTGCTATGTTCGTTTGCATGTTGTCTCATGATCATACCTTGGGAGGTTGTCAGTCCTCAGTATAGTCGGTTGACCGTGTTCGGCATAGGTTGCCGGTTTGCGGGTGTTAGTTGTTATCGTTGGTCGTGAGTAGTCTGTTGTTGTTGGCATCGGTTGCCAGTTGTCCTTTGTTAGTTGTCGGCTACTTTTGATAATTGTCGGATGAGTATCACATGTCGTTTTGAATGGATATTGAGATATGTTGGTTGTCGGCTGTGGTCGACGGTTGGGTAATTGTTATTTCTAAGGGTATGTCGATACCCAGAGGATGAGCTTAATGAGAATTGTTGTTGATGTGGTTACGAGTTACTGCTGTTATCGTGTTGTGTTGTGATTCTACCCGGGGACCGGTTTGTGTTGTTGATTGGGTATGGTCCGTGCTGGTTGCCGGCTACCCGGTGAGCGAGGCTCACGAAATTTTGAGTTGTTTTGGTACCGGGTTAGATGATCAGCAAGCACAGTAGCGGTATGTCAACATACGATGAGGAACCTTAGTTGAGTACAGTCTGTCAGGACTAGAGTATGTATTATATAGTCTGTTGAGACTGGGTCGGTTACCCAATACGTAGTCGAGTTGAAGTGTCCTGGTCGGGCACTAGTGTATGGTACAGTTAGTAAAAGGATGTCAGTGCATTGCATAGTCGATGGGGTGGACATTTGCATAGTCCGCATTGTTCTTGTGACAGTATTTGTTCAGTGTTCTGTTCACAACTTGTTTGCCGTATTGATGCACTCTAATGTTAAGTAAATGTTATGTTGTTTATCATGGATTATGTGTCGGTGAGATTATGGAGAATCTCACCCCTCACCTGCCCCATCGGCAGGCTATGTTGTACTTTGTGCAGGAATGCGTCTTGGCAGGCTGCGGCATCTCCTTCGAAGGATCTGGATCCAAAGTGTTGCATCGAGTCGATTCATACTATTGCTGTATTATTAAAATTGCTTCCGCTGTGCTTTTGATATTGTTGTACCCGAGGTCGGGTGACATGATACTATCTTTGGGCCGTTGGGCCAGATTTTCCTGTTGTATTTACTGTTTGTGCCACGTGTCGGCACTGTTGTTTGGTAATTACTGTTTGTTGGGTAAATAGTGGTCGGGGTGTTTCATAGCAATTAAATTTCATTCATCAAATTGATAAGTGTAGGAAAAATACCAACAAAGTAAAACACCATTTACTAGAATATCCACAATCTCCCAAATATACCAAAAGTACAATGGATCATACCAAAAGAAAATTATGTAGAAACGTGTAACCAAAAATTTTAGTGATTTTCAAAGCAAATGCACCAAAATTCACAAAGGGGACTTACTTTCTGTTGGAAATAAATTCCCTTATACTGAAATTGGCTTCAAGATCTTATAAAAATAATAACACAAAGAAAATAAAAAATATATAATGGTTTTACTTTAATCTTACGCATATCTAAGACTTCTCACTAATTTTCTTAAAAAATTATTGAAAAAATCAATCCAAATTTATTTAGATTTTAAATAAGAGTATAGGCTCCACCTATAAAACTACAACAAATATAAACCTTACTTTATCATGCAAAAGAAAAATGAAATACGCCATAATTATAAATAGGTTCCGTCAACATGCCACCAACAATTACTAAAGAGATTAATACAAATTAAAAGATCAACACATATATAATACGACAAGAAACACAATTAACCAGTGGAATACAAATTTCCAGGTCTAGACCATCATTGTAACTTGGTCAGTCTTGGCGTCCGGAATCTCCTGATGGCAAGTTTCCATTTGTTGTGGAGCTATATCAGTATAATATAATACCACCGCTTACATATGTAAAGTGAGGTAACATTTCTGGCGTCACCAACTTCACAATTCTTGTAAGTTAGTAATAATGTGGCAGACAGCTAGCTCCTGAAATTTTATTGTCTTATTTTCCAAATTCCAAAGTGAGTGAGTCATTCAATGTAGAAAGCGAAGCCTCACCACCCAGTGAACTTTTTTAAATAGGATAAACATAAACAGATGTGCATTTTTTGGATAAAAAGAAATACAATTACAACTTTCCATGATCCATATACAGTTCACATTTAGTGCAAGTGGAATTAATTTATTTGAGACTCGAGAACCTCAGGTATGAAAAAAAATATTAATAGGACCATCTACTGGCCACAGCATTGTCATGTAGTGCATTTTGATGGAAGGTATACAATTATCTATGCAGAAGACTTTTCCAAGTTCATGGATTTTGAGTTTACTATTACTTTTTTTGAATTTTTCCAGTTCGAAAAGAAGCTACAACGCAGAGGATAGTCTACAATTAAAAGGTTGATTTCTATCGGTCCTAGAAACATTAATAATTCACCGAGCCAAGTTTTATCTACGGGAAATCATTCTTTTCTTCGGAATGAGATATGTGGATCGAATTAATATCAATCTAATTACATTCTTGAGAGGAAGGTGAATGAATTCTGAACGACATCAAAGTAGGGATTTGTTTAAAGCCCACCTTTGTTATATAAGTATCTTATTTGTTTCTAGAAACGACTAGCATAATTGAATTTCTTACTTATTTCCTATAGCTAGGCGTGGCATGTCAAGAAACAGCTGTTGAATGGAATAATTTCAACGTATTAGGGTATATGTGCTTCTTTGTTTTCTCTCTTTTTGTGTTTTCAATTTGGAAAGACAACTTCATTAGACGACTTGAGATTGAAGAACCCATCTCGAGATAACCTTCAATGAATCAATTATAAGATTCGACAAAGCATTAAAGTGAAGCACCTACATAATTCTTATTAGGGAGGGCCAAAATTTATACAAATCAGAAAAAATACAAAAGAAATTGTAAGAGAAGTGGAAGATTTGACTCAAACCCGTGCTGGCTGCATGAAACAAAGCGCGACTCACCACCAAGCCGCCACTATCTATATGTAAAAAACTTTCCATATCGATAAATATTTGGATTTAGGGGGGATCAATCGCCATGCGACTGTAATACGAATTAGCATTGGTTGTAATAGTAAGGCATATTGCATTCCCTTTAAACTCCATGGTATAAGTTCTGAGTCTTACTAGAAGCAGGTGTATGGAAATTGTACTATTGATACTGATCCCACCTCACAAGGGTGACGCCTCGAGCCACATATAGAGATTAGTCCGGTAGTCGACTAGGAAACTCTTCAAGCATTAAAACAAAATTCCATGTGCATATTGTATTTTTAAGGAGTTCAAACACTATAATCATGTATTCCCTCAGTCTCACTCAAGCTAGTGGGAGAAATTTTTTGTCCCACACATAGTGACAATTTATAAATCTTAGATAATTTAAACATTTTTGTAACTCAAGATAATTTCAATACTACTATTTTTAAAATAAGTTTTTGACATATTTAGTGTCTAAGTTATATTTTATTCATTTATATACCTAAACTTTTATTTTGTTCAATTGTGTACCTAAATTTTTAGATTATGGTTAATCGTGCATCTTAGTTAGCATTAAGTGCTGACTCATTGACTCATCTGATAGGGTGTGGGATCCATTGAAATTTTTGAACAAGTGGCAAATTCATTGATTGCCACCTCTCTAAAAGTGTTAGTGGGTCCCAAGCCCGTGTGCAGAGCCAGTACATGAGGTGCACGATTCAATTGAAATTAAAAATTAAGTATATCATTAAACAAAATGAAATGGGTAGACGAATTAACAAAACCTAATAACTTAGTTACCATGTTAAAAATTCTTCTTTTTTTTTTTTGAGAACCAAAGATACTTTGCATTTATAGAGTATGTGTTACATCCGTTTGGGCCAACAAAATAATATGCTCTGGGAAGTCTTCAAGCAAGACAATCTCAGAATTACAAGTACTTGCGAGTTTAGCCACTTCATGGGCAACAATGTTACATGGACGAGGGATGTGAGTAAAAGACACAGAATGCAAAGTAGTGGCAATAGAACAAACATGTGACGGAATCAGGTCCAGTGTAAGAAGCCGCCTTTTGGATTGAATGCAGCTCCTGAATCAACCGCAAGCAGTCGGTTTCCACCTCGAGGTTCCAGAAACCCAGAGAAGCAGTATGTTGTATCCCAAAAAAGTAAAGCATGGGCTTCAGCTAATTCCGGGGATAGTTGTGGTCCAATTCTAATGTAGGTCATCATCAAAATCTCCCCTGTATGATCTCGTACCACTGCTCCTAACCCGTTTCTAGACCCCCCCAAAAACACCAGCATCAACATTTAACTTCATCTTTCCTTGTGAAGGAGGCTTCCACATTTGAATTGCGTCAACTCTGCGTGCTCTATAGGGCTGGGCCTCATCCCGAGAGTTGGACTGGATATAGTAATGGAGGATATTCATAGCCATATCAATGATCTACTGAGTTGGAATTTCCTTTGTCTTAAAGATTAGGACATTGCGAGCATACCAAACTTCCCAGAGCAGCGTCACCCATTTCTGAACATGCTCTTCGTCCTCAACACGCCATAGGTCCAAAAACCAGTTGAGGAAGGAGTTTACCCCCAGCGTAGTACCCTCAGACCACTAGGGAGGATTAAGGCAGTGCCAAAGCTCTTGGGACCAAGGTCACTCAAAAAGAATGTGTGGCAGGGTTTCCATAGAATGACCACATCATGTACAAGAAGAGTCAATAGTCATACCTCTACGTATTAAATTGGCTTTTGTGGCAAGGTTATTCTGCAATGCTCTCCAGATGAAATGCATGACTTTTGGGGGAACCATTAAGACTCATATTCAAGTCCAAGGGATTACGGTATTAGTACTGCCATTGCTAGTCTCAACAGATTGCAGATGGAGTCGGGAGAATATAGCATGGTAAGCACTCCGTACAGTGAAAAGGCCCTTTGGGGTCTACTTCCAGAAAAGGGGATCCGGGTGGAAGGTTGGTATAATAGGGATTCGCAAATTCTGGTTTGCCTCGAAAGGTAAGAACACCTGGTTGACAAGCTCAGCATTCCACTGTTGTGCCCCAGATACATCAAGTCGTTGACCACAATGAGATCTGTATGCCTCAGGTTAGGAGTCCACGGCTTCACTCCATTTTGCTCCGGGAGCCACCTATCCTCCCATATTCTGATATTGTGACCAGTACCTACCCTCCACAAAGCACCTTCTTCCACAAATTCCCTCGTGGCTAGCAGACTTCTAAATGTAAAACTCATATTGGGATTGGCTCGAATTTCCATCAAAGGTCTATACTTGACATATTTGTGGAAGTATAGCTGCCCCACAAGGGAAGACGAGTCCTGCAGCAGCCTCCATAGTTGCTTTGAGAGCATAGCGAGGTTAAAGGAGTGCAAATCTCGAAAACCAAGTCCACCAACCTTCTTTGGTCTGCACATACGGTCCCAACTTGCCTAGTGTATTCTTCTCTCTTCATTCTTTTGGCCCCACCAGAATCTATTGATAATGGACTTGATTTCCTTGCATAATTCTTTTGGGAGAAGAAAACAGCTCATAATATACGTCGGGATTGATTGGGCAACCGCTTTGATTAGCACTTCTTCCCTAGAAAAAGAGAGGGCTTTCTCCATCCAACTAGCCAATTTCTTCCACACCCGATCCTTGATAGAGGCAAAGGTTTGTTTTTTGGACCTCCCAATGACAGTTGGCAAACCCAAATATTTTTCATGCTGATCTACCGAAATCATTGCAAGGTGTTGTTGGATAGCAGCTTGTGTTTGTTCTGTGACATTTCGGCTAAAAAATATTGCTGACTTGTCAAGGTTTATCTTCTGTCTCGAGGCCTACTCATAGTCTCGGATAATGGCTAGAAGACTAGAAGCTTCATCCATCGTTGATCTTATAAAAATGAGGCTATCTTCTGCAAAAAAAGAGGTGAGATATCGAAGGAGCCTCTTTGCAGAATGTGGTGCCATGAACTCTACCCTCTGTTTCTGCCTTCTGTATCATTCTTGAAAAGCACTCTGCACATAGTAAGAAAAGA
Organism: Turnera subulata; assembly: GCA_028386065.3. NCBI lineage: Eukaryota > Viridiplantae > Streptophyta > Magnoliopsida > Malpighiales > Passifloraceae > Turnera > Turnera subulata. Next base: position 42,694 of record JAKUCV010002374.1, read on the forward strand.
TAAGGCGATAAAGGGTGCCCCTGATGGACGCCCCTAGATTGGCATAAAAGCTTTGGTCGGATGACCATTAAGGAGGATAGAACAGTGAACCGTAGAAATGCATCTCATAATGGTATCAACCCAAAGTTGATCAAAGCCCATTTTAAGCATTACTTGTTGTAGAAAGGACCACTCCACCCGGTCATATGCTTTACTCATGTCTAATTTTATTGCCATACGACCCTGCTTCCCTTTCACTCTCTTTTTCATATAGTGAAAAGTTTCAAAAGCTGCAAGTGCATTATCTGTGAAGAGCCTACCAAGTACAAATGCACTTTGGTTTGGGGAGATGATATGGGGCAGAATCAACTTAAGTCTACTTACTAATGTTTTGGTAACAAGCTTGAATATGACATTGCAGAAGCTAATTGAGCAGAAATGCACCAGAGTTTCAGGTTCCTTTATCTTTGGGATTATAACTATGTAGGTGTGATTGATGGGGCTAGGATTGATACCATGATTTTAAATATTAAGAACAGTAGTGAGAACATCATTTTTAATGATATGTCAGTATTTATGAAAGAAAAGAGGAGGCATACCATCCGGGCCGGGGGCTTTTGTGGGATGCTTCTAGTGAAGAGCTGCAAAGACCTCCGCTTCGGTGAACGGTCGTGTGAGCATAGTATTCATGTCCCCAATTATGCAAGTTGGGATACACTCTAGTATCGGTGTTAGGTGGGTTGGAGAGCTTGAGCTAACCAGATCACCAAAGTAATCCACCAGAAGTTGTTCAATTTGTTTAAGATTCCTTTTCCACTGCCCCTCTCCATTTTTAAGCTTAGAGATCCGATTGTGCCTCCTGCGATATGAAGCCTTTTCATGGAAAAAGGCTGTATTCTTGTCCCCATCCTTCATCCATGAAATCCTCGATCTTTGTCGCCACAATATTTTCTCCTGGCCTTCCAACTCCAAAATAGCCTCTTCAATCTCATTCTGCCTCTCTTAATTAACAACCCCCCATGCATGCTTTTGGAGCTGATGTAGCTGTTTTCGAAGTGATTACAATTTTCATCTAATATTGCCGAAATTATTATCAATCTATTGTTGGAGATCGGTGCCACAAGCTGCTAATTTTCAAGTAATGTCCCTAGATGTGGGAAGGACTCCGTTCCAGGCATGCGAAATTGTGGATTCACACTCCTCATGACCGGCCCAAACTGCTTCGATACGGAACAGCCTTGTAGTTCTTCGTTCATCCTTCTCGGTGCCACTGAGTTTCATACAGATGGGTGCATGATCGTACTTCTCTCGGGTCAGGTGACGACATTCATAATCTGGGAACAAGGCAGACCAAGATGGGGTCATAAGAAACCGGTCTAATCTCTCATGGACTACCTCCCCATTAGCAATCCTCTGGCTCCAGGTAAAAGAGGGGTCATAGAAGCGGAAATCAGTTAAATTACAAAGATAGTCTCCTGAAACATTTGCATAACCTGTAGTCGCCTCGGGTTGCCCCCGGATTTCTCGAACGAGTACAAAATCTCATTTAAATCCCCACATACGAGCCAGGGTCTGTACTCTGATGGGAAAGCTGCCTCATTAGAGCCCATGTAAGATTTTTATTTTGTTGTTTAGGCCATCCATAGATTCCAGACAGTCGCCATGGTGATTGAGTCCTCCAATTATCAACCAAGACATCTATATGATGGAAGGAGAAGGACTTGAGAATGAGAATTACCTCTTCTACCCAGAACAACGCTAATCCTTCACTGCGTTCATTGCCCTGTCCAACGCAATCTACGAATATCCCATGTGCAAAACCCAATTTTACTTCTAATAGACTCCATCTCATGTGATTTCTTCTTAGTTTCCATTACGAACAGTACCTGGGGAATAAATTTGTGCACTAGCACACAAAGCGCACGAATTGTGGGAGCATTCCCTAGACCTCCACAATTCCAACTGATGAGACTCATTGTCGTCGGCGGAACTGCTCCTTAGTCTCCGCAGTCTCCGCCGTTTGTATTTTTTTGCATGCTGCCGCCATCTCAAAATCCATGTCCTCCAGGTCGTCGCCCCGATCTCGTCTGCCCAATCCCTCAAAGGTATGGACAGAATGTTCTGTGTCACTAGTGGAGGCACGGGCCAAGCGCTTCCACTTCCTCTGGTTGGGTTTCTTAGTTTTAGTTGGCACTGCTTCGATTGTGGGTGTCTCGGGTATGGGTTGGCGGTGAGATTGATCTTGATTGCCAGTTTTGGTAATAGGGGATTTTTTTATTTCAATCGGAAGGGGGGGCTGAGAGGAAGATCCAGTACCTGGTGAGTGTGATCGATATCGCCAGGGTTGCTTGCAGGTTTAGGAAAAAGGGGTGTAGAACTGTGGGTGAGGTGTGATATTATTATTTCAATCGGAAGGGGGGGCTGAGAGGAAGATCCAGTACCTGGTGAGTGTGATCGATATCGCCAGGGTTGCTTGCAGGTTTAGGAAAAAGGGGTGTAGAACTGTGGTTGAGGTGTGATATTAGGGGAGGGCCAGAGGGTTCAGTCCGGTAAGGGGGAATCTGGTTGTGGGAAGGCAGGGGAGATTGTTATGGCTGAATGGGTCATCCCTTGGAGGGGGTTGATGTGTTGGGCTGAGGGATTGAGTAGTATGGGATAGAGTGTGGGATGTTGTTATAAAGGGACGGGTGGTAAAGTGTCATTTGTGAGGGGGGTTGGTGGGTCAGAACTGTTGGCTTGGGATGGTAATGTTAGAATTGGGGCATGGTTGGAGTGGGTGGGTTTGGGGATGTTGGGCAGGCCCAAGGAGTTGTCTAGGCACTCACTTGTAGGGGGAATCAGGGAGGAAATTCAAAAAGGATGTGGTGGGAGTGATTGATGCCTTTGATTTTGCGAGTGTTGACTTAGCAGATTGCATGGACGCAAATTGCTCCACTAAGTCTGTCACTGTACAATGGTTGGAGTTACCATATTGGGGGTTAATGGATGGGTGTGTTGGAGGGCGGGTCTGGTGGCTGGATTGCGGTGAGTTGGCTGAACGGTTTAGACCTCTAGTCCAAGGGGCTTTGGAAATGGAGGCTGCTTTGCGGAACGGAGGAGCTTGCAACTCCTCCCCAAAGTTAATTTGAGTGCTCCCGCCGTTCTCTTCATTAGAGTCATACCCACAATCCTTCATACTGTGTCCGAGTCTACCATAAAAAAAACAGAAACTAGGCAGGTTTTCATACTTGAATAACACTGTGAAGGTTACACCTTCCTCTATCTTGATCTCCAGGTGTTTGCACAGTGGGACTCGAAGGTTTAACATAACCCGAACTCTGAGGAAACTTAGCATCTCCCACTCATCTTCCTCATAGACATCCATTAGGAAGCCCAACTTCTTCCCTATCATACGTGCTACCTCTGGGTCTCTGTAGTTAAAAGGCAGATCATACACGTGGACCCAAAAAGGAGTTCTGAACAGATCTATAGTAAAAGGCTGCTCATTTCCTTCTATTGATTGCAATATAAGGACGTTTCGATCAAAGTGCCATGGTTCCCCCATGAGAACCTTCGTCTTGTCTCGTGCATCCCCAAACCTGAACATGAATAAATTTTTCTCCAATTCGCTGACCTGAAGACCCCGTTTCACAGCCCACAATAAGGACATGGTTTGCATCAGGGCTTTCCCATTAAAACCTCTTTCAGTCCATATTCTACACACATGGATCAGAGAGGGTTGTGGTGCTTTGTTGCGGGAGGGGCGCAACAGGATCACCAAGGTATCGTCAGATTCATTCTGGTCACCGGCGGTTGATCTATTTAGCTCATTCTCTGCCATCACAAAACAAGAAAGCAAACAAAACACAAGAGAAAGAAAGGAAAAGATAGGTTATAGGAAAGAGGGAAAGGAGGAAAATAAAACCGATGATTATGGTGTGGAGGGTGATGACGGTGGAGAGGGTGATTAGTGAAGACGCTTTGAAAAGACCGATACAGGTTCGGACCCCAAACTCGGAAAACCCGAGACAAGAATACCTGCAGTGCACAAGACTGAAACCCCTACACGGCGACCCCGGCAGTCTCAACCAGACAAGGGTGAGAGAAACTAGGGAAACCTATGAGAGGACTAGGTAGAATTTTAGTTAGGGGAGACTAAAATTCTTTTTAAATTTAAATCTCTTTCTTCCCTTACAATCATAATAAAAAAAGGATAATCTTGAAAATCTAAATATCTTTTTTGGGAAAGTAATTAACAAGCTAGCTTGGGTGAGCAGAGGGAGAATAGTATTAAATAATTTATAAAAAGATAATTAAATTTCGTGTAATTGTATTTGTAATGATAGTATAATTGAATTATTTTTATCAATATATAACGTATATAAATCAAATCAGTTTTAAAGTATAGCTAATTATACATTGCAAAATCTATTATAAAATAAGTATTTAATTCATTTTTTAGTTCATAAGTATTTATTTCTTTAATGAGAAATATCACTTGTACGAAACAAAATTTTATACATGTAAAAAAGCCTATATGAGTAATTCTCAAATGTTACACACACAAATGGCATAGCTTCAGTCTGCTAGTTTCAGTGAGTTTTGGGATGAGTTGTAGTCCTAAGGCATCGAAGATTTTAGCCCTATCACTCTAGTTGATGCCCTGTACAAGATCATATCCAAACTCCTTGCCGGTCGTCTCAAGCAAGTCATGCCGCTTCTGATAAGTAAATATCAATCCGCTTTTATTGAGTGATGGAATTTTATGAATAGTGCTTTCCTCGCAAGCAATCATCTTGCATTCTTTGAAGGAAAATAAATCCAAGGCCATTGTATGGAAGCTCGACTTCAAGAAGACATACAACTCTATCAGCTGGGGTCGGTTACTTGATTCAGGTTATGAAGGCAATGGATTTTGGACTGAGATGGCACAATTGGATTGTTGCTTGCCATAATTCGTCGACTCTGGTTGTTTTGGCTAATGGCTCTCCAAATTAATGAATTCGTGACGGGTAGAGGGCATAAACATGGAGACCTCTCTGTCCTTTTCTGTTTAACTTGGCGGTGGAAGGGCTTCCTGGAATCCTTTCAAGTGCAGTACCATTGGAGCTGATAAAGGAGGTGAGGGTTCCTAATATGCCGGTCTCTATTTCACAATATGCAAACGAAACCATTCTTTTCTCCCCAACTAATTCTCTAGTGCTGCTGAACTTCAAATGGTGTTTTAAGAAATTTGAAGCTTTACTGGGTCTGAATAAATAATTTCTATAAAAGCAGCATATTGGTATTGGCTTGCAACAAAACCTGGTGGAGTAGTTATCTCGATTAGCATCATAAAAAACCTGGTGGAGTAGTTTGCTAATATGGTTCACAGGCGTCGTGTGGACCACTTTCCGTTTAAATGTCTAGGTTTTCCTTTACGAGCTAATATGAAGAGAATGTCGGCATGGCAACCTGATTAATTTGGACAAATTATCCAGCAAGTAATAGGCATGGAAGGACAAGTATTTATCGCATGGAGGAAGTGTAACCATGATTAAATCTGTGTTGAGCGGTTTGCCAGTCTATTTTATGTCTTGGTTTCATTCCTATGCTTGCAAATTCTTTTTATCTATGGTTAACAAAATCTATAGTTTAGCATTTAAAAAAAATAAAAAGGAAGCAAACAGTAAACTAGTAAACCAATAAGAATAACTCTCAAATGCAAAGGAGCTTATGTTGAATAGTGTGGTGTTTTGTAATTCCACATCGGTTAAGAAGTGGGCTTGGGGAGTTTTGTTTTGTTATAAATAGAATTCCCCTCTCTCTTTAGTATCATCCCAAACATTAGAGTATAATTGTATCTTAACAATTGTACTACATATTCTTCTTCTACTAAAAAGAGCAGGCCCTTTTCTGGCGGTGCTCTGGAGACGTAGGCAAAATTGGCTGAACTCCGTTATCATTTTTTTGAGTGTGTTCTTCTTTTATTATTCCCCCTTTAATTTCTGCATTTGTTTATTTGTTTAGTATCCAACATTGGCCGGCTAAGCCGCCTTATCTCTTTCTTGGCTGGCAAAGCCGCCTTGTTCTATTTGTTGGCCGGCTAAGCCGCCTTTGTCGGGTATAGGTTGTGAATTAAAATACTGTGCAAGTGAGTCCTGTCTAGGAGGCTGGGTTTTAAGTGAACCATAGTCCCTCCAGTCTTTTCTGGGGATTTATCTTGGAATGATAATTCTGTCTATGGAGATAGGCTAGGCCATCTTTCCTGGGAATTATCGAATCAGTTCAATTCACAAGTTGTTTGTTGTAGTTGGAAAATTACCCGAGTTTCCCCAACAAGTGGTAGCGGAGCCGAAGGTTCGTCCTTTGGGCTATTTGAAATTGTTGAATACTATCTTTTGTTTTTGTAATGGAGGAAGCAGGTCCAAAACAAGCTATATCAAGTACGCAGTCAGGAGAGATGGCTTCCACATCCAAATGGTCGAGGATCCCAGTATCTAGTTCGAAGCTTGCTGTGGAGATATTTGACGGTACCGGTCATTTTGGCATGTGGCAGTGTGAGGTCCTTGACTCGCTATTCCAGCAGGGACTTGATGTTGCTATTGAAGAAGAGAAACCTGACGATATCAGTAACAAGGAGTGGGCCGACGTAAACAAGTTGGCGTGCAAAACAATTCGATCGTGCTTGTCCAGGGAGCAGAAATATGCATTCAAAATGAAGTTTCTGCACACAAACTGTGGAAGGCATTAAAAGACACCTTCTTGAAGAAGAGTGGTCAGAATAAGCTTCTAATGAAGAAGAGATTGTTTCGGTTCGAGTATCAACCCGGTTCCACGATGAATGAACACATCACTTTGTTTAAAAAATTAGTAGCAGACCTGTTCAATTTAGATGTTGTATTTGAAGATGAAGATTTGGCATTGATGCTGTTATCTTCTCTTCTCGATGAATTTGAACATCTAGAGACTACACTACTTCATGGGAAGGAGAATGTATCATTGGAAGTTGTATGTTCTGCTTTGTATAGTCACGAGTTGAGACATCAAGATAAAGTGAAGAACAAAGCACCTGTAGCAGATGAAGCCTTAGTGGCTAGAGGACGACAACAAAGCCAGACGAAGGGGAGAAGAGGAAGATCCAAGTCGAGAAGCAGAGTTGCCAAAAATGAATGTGCCCTTTGTCATGAGAAAGGGCATTGGAAGAAAAACTGTCCGAAGTTGAAAAAGGAAAGACACCACAAGATGCAAAAGTTGCAGAATGCAAGAGTGATGCAGAGTCAGACACTTCTTTAGTTGCTTCACCTTCAACATCACATGTTGATGAGTGGATTTTGGATTCTGGTTGCACCTACCATATGTGCCCCATTCGGGAATGGTTCTTTGACCTTGAAGAGCTCAATGGCGGGGTTGTTTTCATGGGCAATGACAGTCCATGTAAAACAGTCGGGATAGGTTCAATCAAGCTGAAAAATCATGATGGATCCACCAGAATTTTGAGAGATGTTCGATATGTTCCAGAGTTGAAGAAGAATCTCATTTCTTTGGGGGCCTTAGAATCAAAAGGCCTAGTTGTCACTATCCGAGATGGAATTCTTAAAGCAACATCAGGAGCATTGGTGATGTTAAAAGGTGTGAGGAAGAATAATCTATATTACTATCAAGGTAGTACAGTAATTAGGGCAGTTGCAGCAGTAATTTCTAGAAGCAAGAAGGATGCAGAGGCAACGAAGCTGTGGCATATGCGTTTGGGACATGCTGGTGAAAAATCCTTGCAGATTCTTACCAAGCAGGGATTGTTGAAAGGTACAAAGACTTGCAAATTGGAATTTTGTGAGCATTGTGTTCTAGGAAAGCAACGAAGAGTGAAGTTTGACACTGCTATCCATGATACCAAGGGGATTTTAGACTATGCGCATTCAGATGTGTGGGGACCAGCCAAGACTCCATCTCTTGGAGGTAGACACTATTTTGTCACTTTTGTTGATGATTTTTCCAGAAGAGTATGGGTGTTTACAATGAAGAAGAAGGATGAAGTGCTTGGGATTTTCCTTAAATGGAAAACTCAGGTTGAGAATCAGACAGGAAGAAAGATTAAAGTTCTCCGAACAGACAATAGTGGAGAATATACGAGTGATCCTTTCTTGAAGATATGCCAAGATTGTGGCATAGTTCGGCACTACATAGTCAGAAAAACACCACAATAGAACGGGGTGTCAGAGTGTATGAACAAGACATTGGTGGAGAAAGTTCGTTGTATGCTATCTAATACTGGGCTAGGTAGAAATTTTTAGGCTAAGGCTGTGACATATGCTCAACATCTTATTAATAGGTTGCCATATTTTGCTTTCGGTGGCAAGACCCCTTTGGAGGTATGGTCTGGGAAACCTGCTACAGATTATGATTCTTTGCGTGTGTTTGGCTCCACTGCATACTATCATGTGAATGAATCAAAGTTAGATCCACGAGCAAAGAAGGCTCTATTTATGGGTCTTAATGCTAGAGTGAAGGGATACCGTGTTTGGTGTCTAGAGGCAAAGAAGACTATTATCAGCAGGGATGTTACCTTTGATGAATCTGCTATGTTGACTAAGGTAAATCCAGAAGAAGCTGGTGGTACTTCACAGTAGGTGGAGTGTGTATCAAAGCAGGTGGAGTTTGAGCCGACTATAGTGATCTCAGCTAAGAGCACCAATGGTGACTCTCCATTGACAGAGGAAGAGTCAGATGAAGAAGAGGTTCTGACCCAAGAACCTACGCAGCAGTTCGAGTCAATTGCCACTAGTAGACCAAGACGAGAAAGGAGAAAACCAGAACGTCTCATTGAAACGGTGGCCTATGCACTTCCAGTCGTTGATGATGTTCCTTCCACTTTTTCAGAAGCCATTCGGAGTTCTGAAAGTAGCAATTGGAAAGAGGCAATGGAGGAGGAGATGGAATCTCTTCAGAAGAACAAAACATGGAAGTTGACACAACTACCAAAGGGAAAGAAGGCAATTGGATGCAAATGGGTATTTGCTAAAAAAGAAGAATTTCCTGACAAGAATAACGTTCGCTACAAGGCAAGATTGGTGGCTAAAGGCTACGCTCAGAAGGAGGGAATTGATTATAATGAGGTATTTTCTCCAGTTGTGAAGCATTCCTCTATTAGAATTCTGTTGGCCTTGGTAGCACAGTTGAATTTGGAGCTAGCTCAACTTGATGTGAAGACCGCATTCTTACACAGTGACTTGAGGGAGGAAATCTATATAACTCAGCCCGATGGATACAAAGTTGTTGGTAAAGAAAATTGGGTGTGCAAACTAGACAAGTCGTTGTACGGTTTGAAGCAATCACCAAGACAGTGGTACAAACGATTTAATAAGTTTATGTTGGGTAAGAAGTACACAAGGAGCAAATACGACCATTGTGTGTATTTAAGAAAACTGCAAGATGGGTCCTACATCTATCTACTCTTATACGTTGATGATATACTGATAGCTGCAAAGAGCCAAGTTGAAATTGACAAGTTGAAGGTTCAGTTGAGTAGAGAGTTCGAGATGAAGGATTTGGGGGAAGCCAAGAAGATTCTCGGCATGGAGATAAGCAGAGACAGAGAGGGAGGCAAGCTTTGGCTAACACAAAAAGAGTATTTGAAGAAAGTACTACAACGTTTTGACATGAATGAAGGGTCAAAACCTGTAGGTACTCTGCTTGCTCCTCATTTGAAGCTTAGCAGCCCGTTATCTCCGCAGACAGATGAAGAACGAGAGTACATGGCAAGAGTCCCTTATGACAATGTAGTCGGAAGCTTGATGTATGCAAATGGTGTGTACGGGACCGGATATTTCACAAGCTGTTAGTGTTGTGAGCAGATACATGCATGATCCTCGCAGAGGTCATTGGCAAGCTGTGAAATAGATTCTTCGGTATATCAAAGATACTGTAGTTGTTGGCTTAATGTTTGAGCGGGCTGGATCACTTGGTCAAGGAGTGGTTGGATATTGTGATTCCGACTATCCATGAGATTTGGATAAGCGAAGATCGACGACGGGCTACTTGTTCACTTTAGCTAAAGCCCCTGTTAGTTGGAAGTCTACTTTACAGTCAACGGTGGCTTTGTCTATAACGGAGGCAGAGTATATGGCTATTACAAAAGCTGTGAAGGAGGCAATTTGGCTTTATGGGTTGCTAAAATACTTGGGGGTTGGTCAGAAACAACTTGTGGTGTATTCTGACAGTCAGAGTGCTATTCATTTAGCGAAGAATCAAGTCTTTCATGAACGGGCGAAGCACATTGATGTTCGTTATCATTTTGTGCGGGAAATTCTCGAAGAAGAGGAGTTACTTCTCCAAAAGATTTTTACTACGGAGAATCCTGCAGATATGATGACCAAGGTGGTGACAAGGGCCAAGTTTGAACATTGTTTAGACTTGGTCAATATCCTGCACATTTGAGTTGGCGCCAGATGGCGCAAGTTGGAAGCACCGCAGAGGCTGTTCTTTGTTTGATTGAGAAGATAGAGATTTGGTGGAACTACAAAACACTAAGGTGGAGATTGTTGAATAGTGTGGTGTTTTGTAATCCCACATCGGTTAAGAAGTGGGTTTGGGGAGTTTTGTTTTGTTATAAATAGAATTCCCCTCTCCCTTTAGTATCATCCCAAACATTAGAGTATAATTGTATCCTAACAATTGTACTACATATTCTTCTTCTACTAAAAAGAGCAGGCCCTTTTCTGGTGGTGCTCCGGAGATGTAGGCAAAATTGGCCGAACTCCGTTATCATTTTTTGAGTGTGTTCTTCTTTTATTATTCCGCCTTTAATTTCCGCATTTGTATATTTGTGTAGTATTCGACATTGGCCGGCTAAGCCGCCTTATCTCTTTCTTGGCTGGCAAAGCCGCCTTGTTCTATTTGTTGGCCGGCTAAGCCGCCTTTGTCGGGTATAGGTTGTGAATTAAAATACTGTGCAAGTGAGTCCTGTCTAGGAGGCTTTTAAGTGAACCATAGTTCCTCCAGTCTTTCCTAGGGATTTATCTTGGAATGATAATTCTGTCTAAGGAGATAGGCTAGGCCATCTTTCCTGGGAATTATCGAATCAGTTCAATTCACTAGTTGTTTGTTGTAGTTGGAAAATTACCCGAGTTTCCCCAACAGCTTATGGATGAGCCTGCTTGCTTATTACACACCCAATGTTCACAAACTTTTCCAGATCAAAAAGGAAGTGAAGACATGAATTAATTTAGATGAACTTACAGTGTGAGCTTCCCTCATTTATTCACTCGGAAAATTCAAATTGCAATAAACCATTATCAAAGACAACACATCCTAACATAACATCCATATCCAAACTATTTGTGCTAGTAAAGTGGGGGGAATTCTCCCCAGAAATAAGGTCCGCGTGATCAAATGCAGCCAGATCAGGTGATGTAAGATCATTGGAGGATGATGAATACTGACGGCGTTTCGGATCAATTAATGTGTCATCCTGTAGGTTGTCGCCTTTCTGTTCTGTTGATTGGGAGGATGTGAAAGATGGATTAATATCTGGTTTGTTCAATTTGCAGTGCTTGCTGTCATCCTTATGATCGTTGCTGTTAAAGCTTATAATTATGGTAGATTCTGCTTCTGCAGAATCGGAGACAGAAGCATTCAAGGAATTCCTGCAAGTGTGATGCCCACAATAAATTGTTCGGTATAATTTTGCTCCCATTCTTTGTACTTGTTTGGTCGCTTGGCAACCCTTATCATACTTGTAGGTGCACCTGAAATAGTTCCTGCAGTCCCCACCAAGAACCATGCATGCAAATCATAAGTTACTCTTACAAGCAAGAAGATATTGATCTTTGTACTAATGCATTTCTTCTGCGCAAAAGACCATGGTAGCTAACATAAATTTACTCTTTCAACCAAGAATTTTTATCGTTGTACATAATAATGCAATTCTTCTGCATCTAGATGATAAAAATTTGAATTCTAAAGAAAATTGCAATGATAACCACATGATTCAAAATTATAATGTCAGTACTGAACAAGTATACCTTGGATATTCGGAATTGTTAATGGTTTTCTGGCCATATTTTCTCCATGCATAGCCATCATTGAATAGAATAGTGCTATCTTTTGTCCAAGTATAGGAGCTCCTCCTGCAAACCAAAACCAACGCCAATTATGAAAGGAAACTATTTAAGTGTAATAAGGTGATCTAGGGAAGCCAAAATAGCAGAGCAAAGTTGCAACTTTATACCAGTAGTTTCTCCTAGACTCAACATTTAAGACACAATAGTTCACTGGACATTTAATGGTCACTATTTTGATACAAGCTGCGAGAATGGTGTGAAATTGAGATACTCTAAAGTCTAAATACTAGCTAGATGTATGAACCCCAAAATAAAGCAAAAAGGGAGAATAGGATTCATACCCTATTCACCATTTAAGATCGAGTGTTGGCTCTGGCTCGCCCTGCACAATGGTATTCCCACAATGGATAACCTGAGGCTACGTGGTATCATCTCCTTGGCGGATTCAGTTTGTTGCATGTGTAATTCTTGTTTGGAAACAAGAGACCATCTGTTACTACACTGTGAGTTCTCTTGGAAAGTTTGGGGTAACATATGCAAATGGTG
>JAKUCV010002375.1:0-23463 GCA_028386065.3 Turnera subulata
TCAGGTTGTAACGGTTTGTTAAGCACCCGTAAGCTTAACATAGATAGTGAAATCTTCAAGTGAGACTTGAAGGGCTGGATTAGCCACACTAGTAGAGTGTGTGTGAACCAGGATAAATCTCTTGTGTCCTTCATTCTTTTAATTCCGCATTCAATTCCTGCTTATTTCGATTTTATTCGATTATCGCTATTCACCCCCCCTCTAGCGAAGGGCTATTGTTCTAACATTCCATTTAGATATTTAAAAATTCTTTTAATAGCCCTCAAATGAGATTCTTTAGGGCATGCTTGAAAGCTAGTACACAGGCACACACTGAACATAATATCAGGTCTAGATCCAGTGAGATAGAGGAGACTTCCAGTCATACCTCTATATTTCCTAATGTCTACATCTTTACCGGATTCATTTTTACCAAGCTTTGTTGTTGTGCTCATCCGGGTTGGGCTTACTTTGGCGTCTGACATGCCAAACCCTTTCAGTAGCTCCTTTGTATATTTAGTTTGACCAATGAAGATACCATCATCATATTGTTTGATTTGGAATCCAAGAAAGAAGTTCAGTTCTCCGATCATGCTCTTTTCGAATTCACTGTGCATTAGTTTTTCAAAATCTTGACATAGAGCATCATTAGTAGCACTAAATAATATATCATCAACTAGATTTGCACAATAATTAAGTCATTATTTTGGTGTTTCTAAAAAAGTGTGGAATCAACTTTACCTCTAACAAAGTTTTGAGAGAGAAAAGTTTTCTTATCCCATCACTTTGTGGATTTCACAGTTGTTGTCCCTCTTCGTTTTTTTTCACTCATGGTGTCCCTCAACTTTCAATTTACCGGGTTGCCTAGTCCCTTCCACCTTCTACAGTAGGTAAATTATTGTGGTGCTGACAAGTGTCAAATGGGACCCATAGCCTGCCTATTTTTTGTTGTTTTTTTTCTTATTTTCTAAATTTAATTTCTAAAAACCTATTTCAATTAAATAAATCATTCTCCTCCCCTCCGGTTCTTGGACAAAACTCATCACCGAACGGATACCATTGTGTCACCCCTCCACTGTCCACACTTTTGCTGCCGATGCTCCTTCAGCCATCGTCCTTCTGGCATCGTCGATCTCTTCCTCAACCCCTCAATCTCACGCCATAGACGACAATTCGACAGACCCTGAGCCTCGCCACATATAATTTGTCTTAAATCAAACCACCAAAATTTTGGCCACTAACAACCACATCACACCCGTCTCACTCAACCCCCACCATCAACAATAACAAACACAAAAATTGTTACCTGGACATCATCTTCTCTTTTCACATCTGTGAAGGCCCTCTCCCCGAGGGACCCACCATATTCAGGTATTGTTACATCACATCCCTCAGCCCACACCTCTTGGGTTTAATCCTTTACCATGCTGCAGCACTAGGGATTCGAACTCGGGACGTGATGCTTTTTATCCCCCTCAAGGAGAGCACCTTCACCAATCCATCTGGGGACATCCGATAAAATTGGAACGATACAGAGAAGATTAGCATGGCCCCTGCGCAAGGATGACACGCACAAATCGAGAAATGGTCCAAATTTTTCCTGTGACACCCGGGGTCTATGAGGGCGGGAAGTGTACGCCGGGGCCGGGATGAGCATGGACAAGGAGCGGCTTCTGGCAGGCTTCTAGAAGGAGGGGCACAGGAATGAACCGAATCCACACCGGAATAGGAGAGATCCTGAGACTGTGTAGGGATGGGGCTGCACAGTTGGGGCGATTTCATAATTATATGGGTATGGGACTGTATAATTAAGAATAGCTCAAATGAAGTGATTTCGAGGTTGTACAGGTATGGGACTGCACAATCGAGAATAGCTTAAACGGTTTGATGGGTACTAACTATATCAACAAGGTGCACCTACCTTTTCGGCGCTCATTCCAGAAGAACTCTAAAGTTAAACGTGCTTGACTTGGAGAAATTCTAGGATGGGTGACCTCCTGGGAAGTTTTCCCCGGAAACGTGCGAGTGAGGACAAAGCATGTTGGAAAGGTCCCGTGTTGGTCTGTAGTGACAGTCGACAAACCGGGACGTGACAACATCACACAGCCACCACCACCTTGAAGTTCACTGGAGGATGCCAGAGAGGTTGACGCACGTGAGCAACCGGAGCACCGACCAGCACCGCTTCGTGTTCCTTGTACAAATCGCACGCTTACAGCCAGCCTAAAAACACAGTACTAGCCACAACCGCATCTGCCGTCGTGAGTAGATCAAACCCAATTCGCATCCATGAAATGCCGGGGAAGTAGCGGCGGGCAGCGATGGACGCCGCCTTTGCCTCTTCGCAAACCACTCTCAACTCCATGCGACGGGGAGGGCACATAGCTGCCGGAGCCGACGTGAGGGGTGCTATAGTGACTGACTAGTTGAGCATCATCTTCCGCTAGATCGAGCTCCGCCGACCTGTGAGTGTTAAGGCATGCATCATTGTCTTTACTTGCCAGTCTTTGGCTGTTGTCAAGAGCTGTTATGGGTCATCTGTTGGTTTGAGCATGGTTTAAAAAACCACGGATTTCATGTCTCGGTATTAGATTCCGAAGGAATTTCACAGATCCATAATTTTTTCAAAGCAATTGGTACACAAATTCAATTTGTTTTGGAATCTTGGTTTATCCAAAAAAAAAAACATATGATGATAAAAGAAAAAAGGTTTACATATTTAAAAATGGTTTTTTGGAAAAATAATTCGCTTAAAAAAAAGAAAATGAATAATTCGCTTAAGCAATTGGTAATCTATATATTTTGATTATATTATACTGTTTTTGTGAAGGAAAAACAAAAAATTTACTTATAAAAAAAAATTAAAACATTTAAAATAAAAGACAAGAAAATAAAGATTCAACAATACATATTTGTTTACGATTTATTTATTTTTTTATTATTGTAAAATGGACTTATTTTAATTCAAAAAAGATTTAAGAAATTAAATTAAGAAAATAAAAAATAAAAAATAGAAGAAAGGTTAAAAAAAGGCAGCCCATGATCCCCACAAGACAAGTGTCAGTAGCATAACAATCAACCTGTAATAGTAGGTAAAAAGGACATGGTGGCCTGGTAAACCTTAAGTTCAGGGACATGTTGAGTGAAATTAAACGAAGAGGGACAACAAATGCAAAAACAAAAAAGTATAAGGACAAAAAAAACTTTTTTACCGTTTGAGTCCATATACAGCCTTTTTAAGCTGATAGACATGTTTTGGATGCTCATAATCCTCAAATCCAAGAGGTTGCTCCAGATACACCTCTTCCATGATTATACCATTCAGAAAGGCACTTTTTACATCCAATTGGTAGAGTTTGAAGGATTTGTAGGATGCATATGCAAGGAGCATCCGAATGGACTTTAGGTGAGCAACGGGCGCAAAAGTATCATCAAAGTCAATTCCTTCTTCTTGGTTGTAGCCTTGTGCCATAAGCCTGGCTTTGTTCCTTGTCACATTTCCAGCCTCATCCAATTTGTTCCTAAATACCCATTTTGTCCCAATTATTGGAAAATTGGTGGGTCAAGGAACTAATTCCCAAACATCACTTTTCTCAAATTGGTTGAGCTCTTCTTGCGTAGCCATCATGCAGTTTTCATCATTGATAACATCATAGACATTTTTGGGCTCAATTTGTGAGAGAAAAGCTTGATGGGAATTAAGATTGTGCATGGATGTTCTAGTGGTTACACCTTTAGATGGATGCCCAATAATGTCACAGGTTGACAGTCCTTTTGGCACATTCAATGCCGAACTGTCAAGAACAGCAGATGGTGTAGATTTTGAAAGGGTTTCATTTTGAATTGCACTTGCAATTTGCACTTCTTTCTCCTTTTCAATCTCAGCAGACCTTTCTCGGTTATCAACAAGGATATCTCCAGGTTGTTTATCACGACTAAGCATATTCTCATCATCAACACCATTGTTAGTTTGCACAAGTTCATCAAATACAACATGTATTGATTCCTCAACTATAAGAGTTCTTTTATTATAGACGCTATATACTTTACTCCTAATTGAGTATCCAAAAAACACACCATCATCAGATTTAGCATCAAACTTACCTAAGGAGTCCTTGGTATTTAGTATAAAACAATTTGACCCAAAAACTTTAAAGTAGCTAATGTTTGGTGCATATTTATAACCCTAGAATATTTCGATATTCTTAAATGTCCCTAGTCGATTATTATTATGGATGGGTTGTAATAATACATTAAGACTAGCGCATGTTGAGAATTGCATATGTGATATGAATTCTACATACGGGTACAAGTTAGAGAACTTGTGGACTGGACCGACCCACATAAGAACGCTACATGGAACATTGTATGTTTGTCGATCGCGGTTCTTATATGTATTGTCCCTAGACCTGCGATCGTCAAGGTCCCCAACATATGAGTCGTATATTTTGATATTACTCTTGGCTATTTCGTAAATGAATAGACTTAGAGTAATCATTGGGTATGCGATAAATGTGTAGTGGGTTTTGTATGATCCAGAGGGGATTCGTCCAACCCATATAACGGGTATATTATCGGATGGTTTCTTGAAGGAGTTGAACTGTAAATGCACGGCCGTGCTCGGATGATGATATGTGATATCATGAGTATCCGTTTTACACAGTTAACTCGAGGATCAAGAAACCGAGATTAAACATATACGAGATTGACATATTCCATGTCTCGTGTTTAATCTTGATAATCGGACGAAGGGACGATGACATATATTTCGAGGCATTTATGAATCAGTACTGATCTTGTCGTTCGGGTAGCAATGATGTGTTACTAGACGCCACTTTTTGCTTATAATTAAAAAATGAGATTTTACAATTATTGCCGGATGTTACAAGTGCCTACAGGGTCACACACTTAGAGCCGTTGATTCGAGCAGGTGGTTGAACCGTGGTTGCACCATGGTTCGACCAGGTGTGATTGGACCGCAGTTGGACCGTGGTTGGACCAGGGTCGCTTTGGGCTGGTTTGGTTCAATAAAAGTCAGAATTATTGAACCAAACCTGAGTGCATGTGATGTGGAATCCCATTAGTAGAGACATGATTATGTGGAGACATAATGATGAAAGATAATGGGCCAATGTGTTGGCCATTATTCCTATTGTCTCTTAGCACTAATTGGAGTAGAGTAATCAGATTAATCTAGTCTTTTTCTTCATCACTTGAGTCTGGAAAAATTCAGAGCATTCACCCTAGAGAGAGCTTGAGAGAGTTCTGAGTTTCAGACCATACACCTTCTTTGAGAAAGAAGAGAGAAACACCACAAACACAGCTCCCGGAAACCTGCTGCTAGCACACCAGTTCGGGAGAGCTCGAGGTTGGAGATCGTGAGACGATTCCCGACCAACAGTCACGGTTCGTGTGGATACCGTAGAGGAGCGAGATTGTTTTCTGGCTCTTGCTAATTCACACCTTCAGTTGGGTGAAAAAATCCTAACCATTACAGGTACGTAAAATTCTTATAACTCGGTTTAGCTATCTTCACTTGGATCCTCCATGTGTATCCGGTTTTTCCGCTGCGTTTGTGTTTGCATTTGAGTGTCAACTGCATCTCCCGGATACTTACAATAAATATGTGCAAGCATTTATCTCATAAACGATATTTATTGGAATAACCTTAATGTGTATACATGACTACAAATAATCATCCATTGATTGGCTTTTGGGCATATTACACTAACAATCTCCCACTTGCACTAAAGCCAATCATACATGTATCTAATACCAGTGGACGCAGCATGACCATCATGCTTCCGCTGTGTGAGAGACTTAGTCCACGGATCTGTTACATTGTTCTCAGAAGGAACTTTGCACAGCCACAGTTGTAGAGTTGGTAACTGTTCCCTGCTTGGAACTCTTCCAGCATACAGTACCAATTCCAAGACAAAAACACATAACCTGACTGCGATCTAAAATCATCCCTATCGGTTTGGAAGCTAGCATCTGTGTAACCCTTTACAACAAGCTCATCAATGCTTCCGTAAACCAGGAATGAATCCTTTAGTCCTTCTCAAGTACTTAAGGATGTTCTTAACTGCTATCCAGTGACTCTCACCGGGATCAGATTGGTATCTGCTTGTGACACTTAAAGCATAAGCGACATCCGGTCGAGTACATTGCATGGCATGCATGATAGATCCTATCGCAGAAGCATAAGGAATCTCACTCTCTCTCTCCTTAGATGTACTAGGACATTGATTCTTTGAGAGAGATATGCCATGTTACAAGGGCAAGAATCCTTTCTTGGAATTTTGCATGCTAAACCTCTTTAGCACCTTGTCAATATATGTACTCTGACTTAGCCCGAGAAGCCTCTTGGATCTATCTCTATAGATCATTATGCCTAACACATAGGCTGCTTCTCCTGAGTCCTTCATTGAGAAATTCTTCCGTAACCAAGCCTTTACAGACTGTAGTGTCGGATATAGGGTCGAGTTTATCTGATGCTTCACGTCTCACGTAAGCCTTACAACCCCAAATTCTCTTAAAAGATAAATTGGGACGCTTCCCAGTCCATATCTCATATGGTGTCTTTTCGACCGATTTAGATGGAACACGATTAAGTGTAAATGCAGCACTCAATAATGCATGTCCCCAAAATGAAGAAGGAAGGTCAGCTTGACTCATCATCGAACGAACCATGTCTAACAAGGTTCTATTCCTCCTTTCGGATACACCATTGCATTGAGGCGTACCCGGTGGAGTGAGTTGTGATACTATACCACATTCCTTTAGATGATCAAGAAATTCTCGGCCCAAGTATTCACCTCCTCGATCAGATCGAAGCATTTTAATGCTCTTGCCGAGTTGATTCTGTACTTCATTCTTGAATTCTTTGAACTTTTCAAAGTATTCTGACTTGTGTCTCATCAGATACACATAGCCATACCTACTGAAATCGTCAGTAAATGTAATGAAGTATTGAAATCTATATCTAGCTTGTGTCGACATAGGTCCGCACACATCACTATGTATAGGACCTAACAAGTCCGAAGCTCTTTCACCTTTACCCGTAAAAGGAGCCCTCATCATCTTGCCCAACAAGCATGACTCACATGTCTCAAATGATTCAAAATCAAATGAGTCTAAAAGTCCATCTTTATGGAGTTTAGAAATACGAGTCTCGTTTATATGGCCCAATCGAGAATTCCAAAGGTAGGTTTCATTAGAATCGTTCATTCTAACCTTCTTCGTATTAACATTATAGATCGGTGTTTCTAGGTTTAGAACATACAAACCATTGCTCAAATACGCACCACCATAATAAACATCATTGAAATAAATAGAATAACAATTGTTCTTTATTACAAATGAAAAGCCTTTCTTGTCAAAACAAGAAACAGAAATCAAATTCCTGCTTTTGGTTGGTACATAATAACAATTGTCTAGTTCTAAACAAAACCACTCGGTAAGGTAAGATAATAAGTTCCTACGGCTAATGCAGCAACTCTTGCTCCATTTCCCACACGCAGGTCCCTCTTACCCTTTGCCAACCCCCAACTCTTTCTCAGTTCCTTCACATTTACACAAATGTGAAAACCACATCCGGTATCTAATACCCATGATGCTGAGATAGAGATATTAGCTTCTATAACGAAAATACCTGAAGCGGAAGTCTTACTTCCCTTCTGCTTCTTTACCTCTTCAAGGTAAATAGGGCAGTTACGTTTCCAATGACCGGACTTCTTGCAATGGAAGCATTGACCTTCCTTTGCAACACCACCTTTGGGTTTCAGCACTTGTGAAGAAGATGCACCAAACTTTTTGGCAAATTTCTTCACCTTGCCCTTACCCTTTCCCTTGCTACTTCCAACCATCATAATGTTGTTGGATTTGTTTGCCTTCATCTGTTGCTCAGCTGTTCCTAACATGTTGAACAACTCAGACAAGGATTTGTCAAGATAATTCATATTGAAGTTTATGACAAATTGGCTGTAACTATCCGGCAACGATTGCAGGACTAGATCAACAGCCAACCCCTTCTGCAAAGGAATACCAAGACCCTCAAGGCTCATAATGTATCCAATCATTTTGAGCACATGAGGTCTTACGGGTGATGACTCAGCCACCCTGCATTGGTACAATGCCTTAGAGGTCTCACACCTCTCAGGTGTTCGATCACATCGAACGCCCCTAATTTCTCATTTGCTTCTGAAGCTCAGAGTCCATGGTTATAAGCATAAGGCATGATGCATCCAATGCATCATCAAGATGCTTCTTGTAAGCATCCCTTCCTGCCCTAGAAGCACTAGGCGCCGGTTCATTAGGAATAGGCCCTTCGAGGACATACAATTTATTTTTCTTGATTGAGGACTATCCTCAAATTACGATACCATTTTAGGAAGTTATTCCCATTCAGCTTTTCTTTCTAAAGGACCGATCGCAGTGATATTGTGATAGTGTTTTGTGCCATAGAAATTCTACAACAATGATCTACTCACACAAATAAGAGTCATGCATACAAAATCATTTAACAAGGAATTCTATTAAATGATACTCCTACTATATAAATCAAGACAATCATATAAGTAGGCCAAGATCCATATTTCACTACAATATAAGTCAGCTTTGGCTGATCGCCTACATCATAGCTATTTAGGTAGACAACTCTTGTCAATTACATCTCATGAAACTCTTGGATAGTTGAGCGAACAACACTTGTTCTTGTCTATCTCATAGACATTACTCAACTCTTTGCCTCTAAGTCCTTAATCCTATTAAGATGACCTAGTTAAGTCCAAACCCACAATAAGCAGTTCAGATATTACAATTATCCAGTCGCACCTTGCTAGGATAAACATTGGCACCTTGCTTTGACAAAACCTACCAAGTGTTGATCTAAGCAAAGATGAGTGCTTATAATGGAAGGCAACTAAGAACTTAATATTTTCACAAACATATTATTCCAATACATTACATGCATGTTCTTGATGAATCATATATTGATGTTTGTAAATTTGGAAACCAAAGATACATGTAAACATCGATGCCCATAAGTGAACATCGATGTCTTTGAGAATCTGATTCTCCCCAACACCTTGTGTTAGTAATATGCCCAAAAACCAATCAATGGATGATTGTAGTCATGTATATACATTGAGGTTATTCCAATAAATATGATTATGAGACAATCGCTTGCACATATTTATAACCCTAGAATACTTTGTATTCTTAAAATGTCCCTAGTCGATTATTATTATGGATGGGTTGTAATAATAAATTAAGACTAGCGTATGTTGAGAATTGTATGAGATACGAATTCTACATACGGGTATAAGTTAGAGAACTTGTAGACTGGACCGACCCACATAAGAACCCTACATGGAATGTTATATGATTGTCATTAGTTGTTCTTATATGTATTGTCCTTAGACCTGATATCATCAAGATTCCCAACATATGAGTCGTATACTTTGATATTATTCCTAGTCATCCGTAACTGGGTGGACTTAAGGGTAATCATTGGGTATATGATAAATGTGTAGTGGGTTTTGGTTGATCAAGATGGGATTCGTCCGACCCATATAACGGGTATATTATCAGATGGATTGTATGATATGGTGATATCATTAGTACCCCTTATACACAGTTAACTCGGGGATCAAGAAACTAAGATTAAACATATACGAGAATGACGATTTCCATGTCTCGGTTTAATCTTGACATTGGGACGAAGGGATGATGACATGTTTCCGAGGCATATTGAATCAGTACTGATCTTGTCGTTCGGGTAGCAATGATGTGTTGCTAGACGCCGCTCTTTGCGTATTATTGTAAATGAGTTTACCATTATTACCGGACGTTACAAGTGCCTACAGGGTCACACACTTAGAATCGTTGATTCGAGCAGGTGTGGTTGGACCAGGGTCATTTTGGGCTGGTTTGATTCAATAATTTTCAGAATTATTGAGCCAAACCTGATTGCTTGTGATCTGTAATCCCATTAGTGCTTAGTGGTAGACAAGATAATGGGTATCTTATTCATGATGGGCCATTATGTTGGCCATTACCATAAGCACTAATTGAGTGGCATAATTAGATTATGCTTTGGGTTTTTGGCTGATTGCATTCTGGTTTTTTAGTGCCTTGAGAGTGTTTTTCAGACCAGTAAGAACACACACAAACACACACACATTCTTTGAGGAAGAAAGCAATACCACATAGCTCCCAGAAATCCGTAGCTAGCACCATGGTTCAGGAGTTCTCGGGGGTTGGAGATCGTGAGACGACTCCGGCCTATGATTGATGGTTCGTGTGGATACCGTAGAGGAGCAGGATATCCTTCTTGCTCTAGCTGATTCGGTTCTTCAGTTAGGTGAAAGATCCTAACCGTTTCAGGTATGTTCGTTTTGTTATTCGGTTTAGCTATCTTCACTTGGATCCTTCAAGTGTTTCCGTTTATCCGCTGCACATTTTATTGCATATGAGTGTCATATTTGCATGCCCGGAAACTTACAGTGGTAGTGGAGCCTCTTGTGAATCTCTAAACCGAATTTATGTGCATATTTTGATATGTTCATGCAAATATATATGATGTGTTATATGTGATGTAGCATGATCGTTATATGTTGAGTTCATTACATATATGTTGATGTTGGTTTGTGTCAAAAGTGTTTTGACAACTAGAACTTGATTGGTATGTGATATCAATCAAGGAGTAATTGGCAGTAAGTCGAAGGGGTTCGACAATACAAAAATTGATCGTCGGTTTTCGGAAGGAACGATGGTCGTTCTAGTGCTGCAGGGCCAGGACATCGATGTTCATAAGATGGACATCGATGTCCACATGAGGATTTGCCTTGGCCGAGTCTTTTTTTATGAAAGGTTGGCCTTGGCAGAATCACATGAACATCGATGTTCAGGATTAAACATCGATGTCCAAGAGCCCTGCGAGATTGATTTGAGATTCCAGAGACCAAATAACATCGATGTTCACTTTATAACATCGATGTCCTTGTGTTCCAAAGTCTCAAACATCAATGTTTAAAGGTTAGACATCGATGTTTAAAACTACTGCCAAGTTTTTGGACCTTCGGAACTTTCCAACATCAATGTCCAAGAGTTGAACATCGATGTTCTTGAGTTCCAGAGGCCAATGAACCTTTGGAACTTTCCAACATCGATGTCCAAGAGTTGAACATCGATGTTCTTGAGTTCCAGAGGCCAATGAACCTTTGGAACTTCCCAACATCGATGTCCAAGTGTTGAACATCGATGTTCTTGAGCTCTGCCAAATAGTTTGGACTTCCAGAGCCTTAAGGACATCGATGTTCATGATAGGACATCGATGTTCTTGTGTTCCAGAGGCCAAATGACATTGATGTTCTTCAATCCAAGCACGCATATCCTTGATGATGCGCAGGATTACTTTATTGCCACTGCCCATGAGGCTTAATTGGGGGTGTCTCTCCATTGACAAGCATTCTTCATGTGCGGTAGGCTAAACCAGGTGAAGCTCGATGCTAATGGGGCTGTCCGGGGATTTGATAGTCAGGCGGTGGCTGGTGGTTTATTACATTGACGATGGGGAATGGCTTGCTGGCTTTAGCTTTTACATTGGACTAACTCAGCTGTATAGGACTGAGTCTGCTGCCCGCCGCCTCTCGGCACTAATGCACTCTGTCCGCCTGCTTATTGCCCGACACTGGCAGATTCCAGTTCGGCATGTTCATAGAGAAGCAAACCAATGTAGGTTGCCATTTAATCATGCATTAGGTGTTGTTCATACTGTAGCAGGACATATTTGTGAATATGGCCTGATGTATCCTGCATGCGACTCAAGTATTGTTTTCTCTATCTTGATTGTCTACAAATAAAGATCATCATTGTGCATCAACTATGGCTGGGCAATCTCATTCCATTCAATCATTAAGCTTCTCTATTAAGAAGCTCCCCCTCTTTACACCAACTCTACCTGTTCTAAATGATACCGCCTTCACCACAACTTTCACAAGCAAACTCCGTAGCAAATGCACAGTTCCCAGCCAACGTACCTCAAAGTGTTGATAAGAAATTCTTCTTAACAGTGGGTCTTGGAACAAACCCTTATCCCAAAAACCAGATTTTTTCTTATACTACAAACATTTGAGGAATGCACAAAGATAAATGTCATGGAAAACAGTACAACACCTTTAGAATTGACTGCAATACATAGAAAGTCCTAATAACTCGTACTACCTGATGCTAAATGGAAGATAAGCCAGACCTGCCAGGGGCCGAGTAATACCACAATGTTTTTCGGCATCGGTAAACAACGTGTCGTTTGTATTGCCAACCACAGCTATAATCCCGTCTCAATTCTTTGGTCAGTCTAATTCCTGATTTTCCTGCCACCCCAATATTTCCATTCAATTAAACTGCCAGCCCACCAAATAACACAATGGTGAGCAATGGGACAAAACTACTAGGGGTGCTTCCTTATATTATTACTGGCGTGGAGCTGGTATTGCAGGATATGAACAAGCATATATACTTGGTGCAGAGGGTCACCCTCTTCACTTGCATGGATTCAACCTCTATGTGGTAGGCCAAGGTTTTGGGAACTACGATCCCAATAAAGACCCTGCGAAGGTGAACCTTGTTGACCCAGTCGAGAGGAACATCGGTGTGCCCTCCGGCGGGTGATTCCTAGCAGACAATCCAGGTTGGTGGTCTTAAAAATATTGATGGCGGAGCTGATATAGAGTGGAGGAGGAGGCAGAAAGCACCATATATTTCACAGTGAATTTTCATCCATTCTATACAGAAGCTCTCACCTCTCCCTATCCTGCTGCTAGTAGTGAGGTCCATTTTTGAACATTGAATCGTTAAATGGTGGGTGAAGAGCAAATCCTGGCATTTTTAAAAAGTTTTGGGTTTGTACTGAAAGTTTGATTCTATATAGATTTAGTTTTTTTTATCTATTTTTGCTATTTTGATCACACTTCAGCAGATCAGGAACTCAATTACCTTTGATACAAAGCAAGCACTTAGGGAGAAATGATTGAGGCAGGACTTGAAACCTGGATCTTGAGGTTTAAGGGGAATGCAATATGCATTACCACTACAACCAATGCTAATTGGTTAGTGATGGCCAAATATTATCAATATTTTGGCCGCCGAGATCAGAAGCTCTCACCCGTTGCTATGCTTCCAGCTAGATCAAACAATAGGATTTTGAGCAGACATCACAGAGCATGTTGGCAGGTTTATGAAGAACAAATTGAGGTGGATTAAGAGCCGGATTATTGGATTTTTCATTCCAGGCCAATCTCAATTCGTGTTCTTGTTGAAGGCTGGAAGAATCAATTTGGCTCATACTTAATCGGAATCCACCGGTGGCTATTTCCAATATCTTCAATCAAGGATGCTTCGGCTGCAATATTTACTTAGTACCATTTATATGCTTCCGCTAAATATATGTATAATTATTGCCTTATTGGATTTAATACTCAATATAATATAAAACGGGCCGTAATTTGCCCAATGCTCAATATAATATAAGTAGTAATATTTGTGTTAATTAGCCCAAGTGCTCTTGGGGTTAAGGAGTGTTTTGTGATGTCGGTTATGCAGTAAGAGTCGTCTATATAAATCAACATCGTAGGGTTTGTTATTATGTAATAGATGCGACAAAAACACTAGTTCTGTGACTAAGGGGCACCAACGTTTACCGATTCCCTCTAAAAATTGTTGATTACAATGGCGGCAGCAGCAGCAGGAAATCTGAGATTACCATCAGGAATTGTAGAGGAGATACTGGCGATGTTACCCAACGACTCCATCCATCGATTCAGGTGCGTCTCCAAGTCTTTGTTCTCTCTACTGGTCAGTGAAGAATTCCAAAGATTGAGGTTCAAATCTGCACCTCCGGAGCTCAACGTCCAAAAACTCCTGCATAGTCTACCGTCGCTTGATTATGGCGTGCCTCTTCAATCCTATGACTATCGTGGCGATGAGAGAACTTGTACCGAGGTATTTTTTCCAGAAAGTACAATGTTTTTAAATTTGATAGGATCATGCAATGGATTAGTTTGTTTAGCACAGAAGTCACTAGTTAATGACTATCAAGACATGTTTGTGTAGAATCCTTTTACCGGTGTCTACAGAAAATTGCCAGATCCTGAGGTATGTTCGGTCGTTTTAGCATCTACCGTGCTTATGGTTTCGGATATGATTCGGTTGGCGATGATTACAAGGTCTTTTTAGCAGTGCGCAGTTGGGATCCCAAACATAGTTCAACTCTTCTCCCTGAAGACGGGTTCTTGGAAAAGTGTGGAAAATCCTAACAAATACTTGAAAGATGTTTTAAATTGGGACGACATGGTGGGTCACTTCGTGAATGGTCTCTTCCCGAATGGCGCACTCCATTGGAGAAAGAGAGGTGCTGCAAAAATTATCGCTTTCGATTTGGTGGAGGAGACATTTTATGATGTCCCAGCCCCTCCGCGGCAAAAATATTTGGATTACAAGGGCTTAGGCATTGTTGGAGAATATCTGTGTATGTTTTGGTATCAAGCGCCACGATCTGAGTGCCGTGTTGTTTGGGTCATGAAGGAATACATGAACAAGAAATCATGGGTTCCTTTCATTGAATGTTATCCATGGAGTCATCAGCCACATGTTTCTCATAAGTGCAACTTCATTCCATGTTCTGTCAAGGATCGCGGATACCTGATGCTTGACTTACGTGATTCTTCATCACGGACTACTGAAATACTCGAATGGAGAAAGAATCCTGGGAAATCTGACAGAATGGATAAGGGACTAGTCGAGGTAAAACTTTGTTGTCGTCATTTGGGATCCATCCTGTATACAGAAGCTCTCACCTCTCCTTATCCTTCTTCGGAGATCATCTTGGATTTTGAACATATATATATTGATCTCTCCAAATAAATTAAGGCAGCTTGGACTAGGCACGTTGAGGTGTGTTAATTAAGAGCGGGGTCCAAGGTTTAGTTAAATCTGGCACTCAAAAGTTTTCATTTAATGTCACATTCTACATAAATTAAGAGTTGTACGTAGTCATCCTTTTTCTGTTTTTTGCATCAAACTATTGAGTTAGGTTTCTATTCTCTGTACTTCCATATCTATTTAAGGAGAAAGCAGTAAAGAGCCTCAAGTTAATTTCCTCAATTTAGTGTTGAAGAGATTGGATTTTCTTCAATAAGATGATATGAACCTTTGATGGTTCATCAAGGATGTCAGGCAAGGCAGGAATTCTATTCAACTGCTTGGCATAAGCAACAATATCCTACTGGGCAGGATTATAAGCAACAATATCCAAATTAATTCGTGGTAAACCAATGCGATCCAAGAAAAAACATTAGCTGATAAGATGGGAAAATCATGGAGGCTCGCATTATTCCAACTTGGATGGTGGAGCTGGTTGATTTATAACCACGAGGGATACACACGATTCTAAAGTCCCGGGCCTTATAGCAGACGACCTTATAGATGTTGTCCCGGGCCGGGGTGGAAAAGGAACCCGTTGCAGGGGTCAGGGGATTGAACAGGTAATAGTAGCGATAATCTGACAGAAGTCCAATTCAGACTATTTTTTAGACACAAGCTCGATAAAATGTAAACATTGAAAAAGAGACACTAATATATAATTTGTTCCACAATCGTCAGGTACGCTGTCTCTCTCCAACATGGAGGGGGTTTTAACTTTTGAGGGAATTACATTTTTCTTTATGCACTGGAGAACTTTATTCAACATAAATAAAGAAGTACAAGAAGTGAAAAGGAAGCAAGTCGATAAGGAACTGACAGGCCTACAAAAGCAAAAAGATAGACTGAGAAAAAAAGGAAAGTGCTCTGTGAGCTAATAAATCAATCCTTTCCAATTCTTGACGCAGCTGGCATTAGCAATTACCATGGTAGAAGAGTATGGAAAACTTGGGTGAATAGCTTTAATCGACCAAGTGGCTCTCACAAGAACAAGGTGAAAGGGATGTCCCAGTGAACAGTCCTGTAGTTGAAAATCAGATCACCTGCGTGCAAACAAGGTGGACCAACACTGCAGAACCCATGATTTTCCAAGTCGATTTGTCATGGAGGTGACCAGCGATTGAAGGCCATTGGGAGTTCAATAGACAAACATTGGCTGGTGTAATGCAAGAGACACCCCAACACTTGCGAATACGACGTACATCTCTGGTAGCAATACATAATATAATCTCAGAAATTGATTATCATTAACATTAGGCTTATAAGTGGCGGGTGAGTGATGTGGCCCCTGTGCATAGAATCAGCTGGCGGTGGGTTTGGCGCCTGCATTTGCCATATAAAATTGTCCTTTTTGAGGCTGGTTATTAGATGGCAGGGATTGTTAACAAATGCGAGGTGCAACGTTTTGGGCCATGCGCATTCTTATGTTTGTGCCTTGTGTGGTTTGCTGGAGGAAGATGTTAACCGTCTCCTACGAAAGTGTGACAGGGCTAGTGCTGTTTGGGAAATGGAGGTGCCAGTAGAGGGGCGGAGTGCTTTCCATGGCTCAGACCTCCTTGCCTGGTTCGATGCTAACGCGCATGATGAGGCCAAGCCAGGTTGGTCTTGTTTCTTTGTTGTGTTGTGCTGGTGCCTTTGGCGTGCTCAGAATCGGTTTATCTTTGAGGGCATTCATACTCTCCCACGGGTTAGCATCGGGGTACAAAGCTGCCTTCGTCTCATCCTTGCCTGTAGTTCAAGTCCAGCATGCATTTTGGGTGTCCTGGAGTCCTATGTTTCGTTGGTTGAAGGTCACAGTTGGTGGCAGTGCATTAGGCAACCCAGGTACCACTGGGGCTGGAGGTCTATTACGCATCACTTTGGGGGTGGATATCTGGATTTTCAGCTCATATTGGGTTTACTTCGATCCTATCAGCTCAGTTGTTTGCCATCCGGCAGGGCCTTCTTATGGCCTGGGATCGTGGGTGTCGGAGGGTGGTTTTGGAAAGTGATTCTAAAGTTTCTGTCCATTTAGTTTCAGTGGGTGTTTCTGCCTTACATCCCCTTGCTGCACTGATGCTGGACGTTAGAGCGATGGTGGCCAGGTCTTGGCAGTGTCATATTACTCACATTTAGCGTGAGGCTAATTCTTGTGCTGATTTCATCACAAAGTTGGGGTTCATCAGGAAGCTCATTAATTGGTGCAGTAAATGATCTCTAGACTCCGAGAATGAACGACGAAAAGGACAAAAGGATTCCTCAAGTGAAATGATACCTCTGTAGCGAAGGCTGTCTTTAGTGGCTATGGCGTTGTTGAGGACTAACCACAGCCAGTATGCGATCTTATGGAGCATTAGACTCAACCAAACAAAAGGTTTGAAGCGTGAAGCTGCTCTTGATTTGTAGATGAACTCTTTGTCGTTCTGGACTGAGTAAAGGCCATTCTTTGCATCTTTCCAAGATCAACAATCATCAATAAGAGGGCGTAAATTCATAGCCAAACTGATCTGCAACATGGTCTTAACATCCTGTACCTCCCAATCCCGGAATGATCTGCACCAAAGAGTATTAAAGGAAGGAGGGATTTGCATGCACAATCTGAAAAGACTCAAAAAACAGAGGACTCCCTGTAATGAGAAATCATAAAAAGGTGAGGGAATTTATCCTTAAGAATACTGGTACCAGACCAATCATCAAGCCAAAATTTAGCCGTTAAACCATTTCCAACACAGAAGCACCGATATCACCACCCAACCTGACGACGACGTCACGCCAGCTACCAAGCATAACTTCCTCGATTCTTCCAGGCCTTTCCAGAAAAAGTTTCTCATAATTTGAATTCGGATTACCTTTTTCGTCACAACCAAGGGCATCTAAAAGAGAGACACGAAATATAGATAGGCAGTCCACTCAAAACTGATTCAATCATGGTCAATCTATCCCCAAGAGATAAGTACTTTCCTCTCCAAGCCATCAATTTGCTGCTGAATTTATTCAGAACAGGCTGCCAAGCCGAACCTCTCTTCATATTAGCACCTAAGGGGAAACCGAGCTACTTAAAAGGAAACTTTTCTACGCGACTATGAAGCATATTAGCTATATGTTGAATTCGACATTGCTGCAATTCAATGCCGATCACTCTGGTTTGATAGAGTTGATGCTCAAACCCGATAAGGCTTCAAAAACTCTGAGACACCTTTTCAGGTTCAATAAAACAAGAGTGTAGCGAGAAGAGAATTTGTGATATCACAAGAGAAGTTTGCCTAATAAATTTCTGCAGGTCATCTCCAGAGGAATAGTATAAATATTTGCCCCAGAGAATGTTAGTGTTATTGAATGGAGAGGAATGGTTGAAAATTCCACCTTTGCTATTATAAACCACTTCATTGGATCCAAAAATGGTTACAAGCGCGCTCTGATATATCAACCTTATGAAAATGCAAAAAAAAAAAACATATCAGTTCAAGACGAAAAATATTTTTTAAAAATAAAAGAAAAAAGAAAAAATTTCTGGCATCTTAATGGTATTCGGTAGCCGAAGACAGAACTCATTCCCAGGTCGCAACAACATCACCAGCTTCAGATAGCAACAGTTATGGGACTGATAGCATCACCAACTTCAAAGGCCAAAGCTATGGGGACTGAAAAATGGAAAAGAATTTAAAGAGAAGAGAAACTAATATATAAATTTGATCGACAATCTAAACATTGTTTTAGCCAGAATGACAGGAATAATTGGTAATCAAACAAATAAAGACCCTCACAAGACACAATGGAGAAGGGGCTTTTAACTTTTTAAGTAACTAATGCAGGAATTGTTGTAGGCCACCAGGGAAGTATAATCTGGAGAGCTCGATTGCCATCCGGTAATTGATCAGTGGTTAGCACAGTGTTCAATGGAGAAGAGTTGACGGAATTCCACACTTTAGTCTTCAAATTGTATGAGTAAACCCTCTCCTTGGATGCCCGGACGTACACTAAGTTCTTGTCATTTGGATCAAAACACAAAGCTTCTAAATCTAATTTGGAGAAGTCATTGGAATGAACACCATCTACTATGAACTGGGGGCCTAAAAGAATCTGATGTCTCAACCTCCACTCTACTGCTGCTGCTGTATCATAACTATAGTCCTCTGCTAGTTCCCAAATACTTAAGCGGAAGCTGGATTTGCCACCTTCAACGTAGGTTAATTGAAACAATTGCAAACATCCTTCGAAAGCATCAAGACTACAGCTATCCAAGTGATGATTCTGGCATGACCTTTCGTTGAATTTCATAGGAGGCTTCCTTATGAGAAAACATTGTCCGGGGTTGTAGGGACTATAAGCAACGATATCGAAGTTGCGGTTAAACCAATGCAAGAAGCTATTCCATGAAAAAACAGAAGATCTGCTGGGATAACCAAAGATAGGGAAAGGAATCACCATATCCACATTATTCCACTGGCTCGTCTAACTACAAAAGACCTCAACCCTGAAATTTGACTCCGAGCGTTGATGACAACCAAGTAGAGGGATACACACTACTCTAAATTAAGTCATGATTTCGAAATACAAGCCCAATATATGGATTTCCTATTGTTCTGACAGATCTGGGTGGAAGAGTCAGGCGTTGAAGGGTTAGGGGATTGAGTAGGTAATACGAAGAGCGGCGATCTTTTGGGGAGGAGGAGCACAGGAGCAAGTCATTATAGGAAGCCAAGATTAGGGTTGTGGAAGATGGTGGAAAGTAGTGGTGGAGACAGGAGGATATGAAGGCATCCCTGTGTGTGTGGCTATTATCTGACGTCGAGTCCGGATTTCTTTCCCTGTGCCACCATAATCTTTGAAGATTGCGGCCCAGGGTCTGCGGTGGTGGTGCTTTTGGTGGTGGTCAGTGAAACAGGAGGCGAAATAGGGAGTGGAGATCAAGGAGCACCACTGCTTGCACACTAACTTGCATGCTACGGCTTCTCTTGCGGTGGGGAGTCGCTGTAAAATCTCCACCAACAGATGCTCGTCAAGATTGTTTATAGTGGAACTTTGCATTGACGGCGGCTCCATGCTTCTCTTCTTAATTTGCAGTGGTGAAAAACTTGATGACGAACAATTGCTGAGAAACAAAGAATTCGTTAGGGTCATTCACCAAAAAAAAAAAAGAAAAGAATTAATTAGGGTTTAACTTATATATACTTTTACGTTGCCAAATAACCTCCAACACCGACCCTGGCTGGATTGGAGGAATGGATGTAAATATATTAATATAATCTCTGAAATTGATTGTCAATTAATAGGCATAATACCCAATTTTATACATCAATTTGTATATTTTAGTCAATTTCATACGTAAATTTATAATTGGGTCAATTTAATATATGAATTTTCATAATTGAGTCAATTTAATACATTAGTTTATAAAATTGGGTCAATTTAGTTGCAGAGTCAAAATTGAAGGGGATAATTATTTTTTAAGCCCAAAATCTTTTTATTTTTTTGCAACTAAGTCTTATACCTTTAAAAACCTACATCTGAGTCCTATTCCTATATTAGTTACAGCAAACAAGTCATAAACCTAATTTCTCTCAAGTCCTTCTGTTAAATCTTGTTGGCCCAAAGTGGCTAAGAGGGGGGGTGAATTAGCCTTTTTCGGATTAAACCCAATTTGGTGTCACTAATGCCAAAGTGTTTATGTGTTTAGGTTTTGTGTTTAAGAACGCTAATTATCAAACTAATTAACACACAAGGAGGAAAGGTTAGAGATAATTGGACACACGATTTATAGTGGTTCGCCATATAGGACTACATCCACTACTCAAGGATCCCCCCTTGAGATTTTTAACTAACTCTTATTATGGTTTTTCACGGGTTCAACCACTAACCTAAAATACAAGTTTTTTCCTTAGGCTCAACTCAAACCTTACACACTCACCACAAAGCTTTTCCTAGCTTTGTCTTACAGAAGACCCTTTGAAACAAAGTGTACAATTAAGTACTACAACTTTTTCCCTTCAAATATTTTCTCTCAATGTATTAACTAAGAAAAGTTTTTCTTTTTTCTCTTTGCTTGATTGAGAACTACAAATGCAACTATGTTTGCTTGAATTCTGAAACTCGGTTTAGCAGCTCTAAAGTTCTCCTTGAATCAGCATCACATTATATAGACAAGGTGGATGGTGGCAATTCGAATTTGAACCGTTGCATGTCCCTTTCCATCCAGCTAGTTTGTCTCCCGAGGTGCCAGAGCGTCAACGTTCATATTGCCTGTTGTCCCTTTCACTTTGGCATGAGATCCAGCAGTCTGCAGCTTTTGTCATTGATGTCATTGTTTAGCATAGTCCTAGGTTGGTCCTAGGAAGTTTGAATTCAACTGACTTTTGATTTGTTTAAGGTAGGTTTTTCATTGTTTTAGATTCCACAAACGGTAGTGTCCTAGGTTGTTTGACCAATGCCCATAAGGATTAAACAAATCAAGTCACATGGTTGGCTTTTTGTTGAAAGCGACATGACAACTCCACTAACACATCCTCCAATCCCACTCACACTTCTTCCCACATGTTGTTCACGATTTGAACACCTTTGTGAGCTGCAATTCAGTGTTAGAAACACAAGATACTAGGTTGTTGACCAGTCCTTTTAAGGATAAAATAATCACAAGTGGCATGGGAGTTTGTATGTTGAAAGCGACATCTCATGCTTCAAAAAAAAAAAAAAACAATCCCACTCACTCATCACCCATGGCATGATCACGATTTGGAAGCTCCTCATGTGAGCTGCAATACATGGTTAGGCACAATACATGCTACACATAGGTTTGTATAAGTTTGTCATAATCAAAACCTAGGTAGTGCATTTAACCATATAATAATAATTGGCATATGAAATTGTATTTAACGGCATATAGTAATAGTATAATCAATGTCATAATTTAATCCATGCCTTATATTAATATTCATACTTAATTAGGCCTAAGCATACTTAATTAACCTTAAGCATCTTCCTAATCATCAACCGATTTACGTTCTCCCCCTTTTTGATGATGACAAACCTTAAACTATGTGGAGATGTGAATTTTGTGTATTCTAAGCTCCCCCTCAACATATGCTCCCCCTATCTAAAATATTTTTCCAATTTGTGCATCATTCAAATTGTTAGAGCATAAAGAGCAAAAAAAATAAATTGAACACATAGAATTGTTAAGCCACATTATATTAAAAGAGAATGAACATGTCGACAAGCACAGATCCATATGCTCCCGAACCAAGTAATCTCTCCCCCTTTTGGCATCACAAAAAGCACAACAAGGACAAACAGATTGGCATGGAAGAAGCCATAGCAAAAACAACAGCAACAGAGATCAAAGAGAACAACCAAATAACAGTAGAAAGAAAGAAATATTGGCATAAAAAATGCCATAACTAACAGCAACGATAAAGAATAAGCAAAGATAGAACATGCATGATCCTAATTGAGCATCAGATCTGGATAGCCATGAGAGGTCAAACACTGGTAGATTTTTGGCCAGACAAGGAATCAGTAGACTCAACATCATCACTACTGTCATCGCCCTCATCTCCTTCAACTGTTGTCTCAACCTCATTCTCGGCAACCAACAGATCAAGATGAGCTTTTCCCATTTCCATGATCTTCTTCAACATACCTTTAAGCTCATACAACTCTTCCTTCACATCCTTTATCTCCTCAGTCAAAGCCTCAATGCAAGCATCCTTAGAGGCATTCGGCTGAACCACATAGAAAACTCCATGCTTACTCTTTTTGAGGTGCATTTTGCTAAGAGTGGCAGTGCAGATGGAGTCACCAAGTACTGGATGATGCGCTTTGGTGGGAATCACACCAAAGTGACGAGCAATCAAGGTGATAAGGCTTCCATAAGGTTGAGCAGCAGATAGACGAAGGTGGTGAAAGATGATGTACCCATAGTCAATAGGACTATTCGTCAGCACACAACCCAAAAGCCACATGTCATAAGTCTTGAGCAAGGTCTGGTGTCCTCCACGGGGAATCAAGACTCTTGCGATAAAGTAAAGAACCAACCTATGCTCGGGACAGAGTTCTTGATAGGAACCCTTCTTGGTGGACTGCCCAAATAACAACTTCCTCTGCTCAGAAAGGCTAGGTGTGTCGGGCACATTGACAGGATTTCCAGAGATATTGTTATAGTACCTAACAGAGCCTTTCTTCTAATTCAGTAGCTTCTTAATCAATTTGGCATTGACAAAGACAGAGACCCCACAGATTGTGTTTTGAAGACCAACAACGTTACCAATATCATCATGCTTAGGTAACAAATTTGTGTGGAAATCCTGAACCAAAGATTCATAGACAGATACCTGAAGAGTGGCTAGTATGGTGAGTTGAGCTCGCTCTACTATATCCATAATGGAAGATCCAATCAAATCCTCAAAGTGGACAGAAACAGATTTCAGAAATTTGAAACCACTACCCACGATTCCAGTGGGATCCTTCTCTTCCTCCTCATCATCAATAACCTTCTTCGGCTTCATTTTGGATCTGGAGAGTTTCCCT
>JAKUCV010002376.1:0-82995 GCA_028386065.3 Turnera subulata
GAGTCCATCGCGCCTGGACTCGAGGCCACACCTTTTCAAGGGGCCTCAAGTCCAGGCGTGAGTGCCCTGATCGTGGGACTCGAGTCCACAACAGTCCACATGGACTCACACTGTTTCCGTTCACCAAACGTGGACTCGGGTCCAAGTCCACCCAAGTCCGCGTGGACTTGGTCCGAGTACCACGTACCAAACGCTACCTGAGAGCCTGCAATGATACAACAACATGTCATCCTGACTTGAAATATATACTCATGTATTGCGCCAAGCATAGATCTTGCGCATATAGTTGAAAGAGATATGAATTAGAACCATACCTCCAACTCCGTGGCTGAATTGAATTCATTTAAGTCTATTGGCTTATCCAAATCAGCAGTTGTCATACTTGCAACATGTTTCTTCATTAAGAGTCAGAGACAATATTAGCTTCAACATCCGGGACCTTAGCATTAGCATCCTCACAACGGGTTGGGAAACAGGTCCTGCACCATTCTCCTGCTCAGACACAACCGGTTCAACACCACAAATCTTTGCAGCACCCACACAACCAACACCGGCACTCTCTGCCACTGCGTTTTCAACAATTGTTGGCTCAACCGCTGACGTATCCTCAGCAGAAACAACCTCGGTTATGGCTACTTCTTCCATGAGGCTAGCGAATTCACTGTCCTCATTGTGCCAGATTGTTATTACCAAATCCAGTTCCAGCTTCGTGGAAGTTAACCGAGATGAAGGATTCATAAACCAAGTAAACAAGGATCTTCAACTGGCAAGGGATTCTCCTGTTTGCACGTGGAAGGAATCGTGTGTGGATTTCTTGGAAATGGTAGTCAACAAGTTGTCTGTTTCCTTCCAAAAGAGGCAACTCTGCAGGTCCTTGTGGTTTTTTTTATTGGGTTAAATTTAAGGAGGTAAAATTTGACAAGTTCACGTAATGAACCATCACCTCTTGATTTTTTCTTAAGACAAACCTTTGATGTTATCTCTATATATTACATTTTATTTTCAAAATATTTTTTTATTTTTTAAATTCATTTTTTATACTTCTCAATCAATAATTAATTTCATTTCATCCTTACATTAAAAAATATAATTGAAGTTAGTGTCCTTCTTTTTTTTTTTGAACGGTAAGTTAGTGTCCTTCATCTAACATCCGAACTACCATGTTTTACCATGTTAATTCTACTACTTTGAAAAAAAAAAATCATATCATATGTTACACTTATGCTGCTAATTTTATTATTCTTTGCGACTTATTTATTTCAGTAACAAAAATAAATTAAAGTAAAAAATTTAAAGAAATTTTATTCTATAGGTAAATTTAATCATCAAGAAATCATATGAAAATATGATATGATATACAAATAATATTTATATCGTGGGGAAAATTGTGTAAAAGTAAATGGATTTAAAATTAAGTCATTCCTATGATCCCATCAATTCTTCAATTCTTTCTTTTTAGCTGTTTCCTATCACCCCTTCAAAGATTGCAATTTGAAACGTTTATTACCAACGGCCTACCGCTTCATGAAGATATCTTCTAAAAAAATAAAATAAAAATTAAAACGGAAAACCCGTTTGTAAATTGTAACCCTTCTTTCTTCTTCAATTGATTTAGCCGAAAACAAAGAGAACCATAGAAGCGAAGACAAATAGCATAGACAAATAGAGACAAATAGACTTCATCATGGCTCCGAGAGGAAGACCCACCACCCGTAAAACCTCGATCCGATACATAGGCGTCAGGAAGAGATCGGGTGGCCGGTACGGCGCGGATATCCGCGACCCGGGAAAAAAAACCCGGGTCTGGCTTGGCACTTTTGACACTGCCGAGGAGGCCGCGCGTGCTTATGATGCGGCTTCTCGCGAGTTCCGCGGAGCCAAGGCCAAGACCAACTTCCCTGCGGTGACTGAGCGGAATCCTATCGCCAACGCCAAGACCCCACGGTTGAGGAGGAGGAGCAAAGGAAACCGCCGCTGGAAACGCGGGGGTGAGCTGCAGTGCCGTTTGTTTGAATTTCGCTTTCATAACAAAATCTAATTTTTGTATTAAAATTTGAATTGCCAATGTGCGTTGCTTAACAAGCTCGATAATTAGTTTTTGACTACGGCTTGTTACGTGCAGGTCGATCCCACAACGACTTGGCTCGGCCGTCGTCTGATATTGGTAAAACCGACCATGGTAGGTGCCTCAAGTCATCTCATTAGCGTCCACTTGTTCTACTAGTTTGGTAGGAGGCTGAACTTAGTACGAATCCTTTCCTTGCAGCTATTACACGAGTAAATTGGCTTTTCTTTTTTTTTGTTTTAATTTGCAGATGATAGTTGCAGAACTGTAAAACGTCAACATCAAGTTGTCCGTGCAGTTAAACTTGGAGATACCCTGAAACGCTGCCAAAAAAGAGCTAGAAGTGGCGAAGACCACGAGAAACTGCAACTTCATAAAGTAAGGATTGGATTTGAACATGCTCACTCCCAAAGTACTATTTCTTGTTTGTTCTGTTTAACTGATATATCCGTTTGAATTATTCTCCCAGAAAAGCAAAGGTCTTATTCTACAAGAAAATGTGGAGTTGAAAAGCCTTGGATTTTCCCAAAATGCCTCATCACATGAAGAACGTTTCCATTCTGCCACTGTGGAAAGTAAGAGAGAGCATCCCAAGAACACTGAACAACGTTGTGTAAGTGTTGTTTTATTTGGGTTAACGAAATTACTAATTTATAATGATTACCAAGGTAGATGCTTCATATCAAGCGGAATTAAAGTTGGCAATCTGCTGTAACAGAAAATGAAAAGCATGGGACCAGATGTGCTATTAACCCTTTTTTTTTTAAAAAATATATTTTTACTTTCTGCGTTTGTGTTTTTCTCCTCTGTTGTATGTGCATTAGCTCAGTCGTGCTTAGGTTATTGGATGAGGACCTTTTGCTCAAACATTTTCTTTTGTTCTTGCCGCTGGGAATTAATTTCTGTTTGATGCTTTCCTTTTATACCTAGTTATCTAATGTAAGTTTCTGTCTCATTTAGTTTTTCTATGAAAGTAGGTCAAAGAGATTTCTGCATTTAGCTACTAGCACTAGGTTGTTGCAGATGCCTCTTCCCTTTTTGGAGCTTTCTGCTTCAGAAAAGCTGGCTCACCCATTCTTTTCTTTCCAAGTAAACATTATGAACTTTAGTGATTCTTCAGTTTTGGTTGGTGATGTTCCTTTTGACAGAAAATGGTGCTTTATGCGGCTGACCTTGATCGAGATACAACAATACTTCAAAAGCTATTTCCCCACAGAGGTATTGAATTTTAACCTTTAATAATACTGCTCCTACTATAGAGAAATCTGACAAAATGTTTCATGCAATTTCAACTGGAATAGCTGGAAATGTTGTCTTGGTACTTCGTATGTAGTTTCTTCTTTCCTCTGATGCATTCCTCAAAATGCATTTCACTGATAACACCGTAGAAAGATATCCCCAGGTGTTTGACTACAATGGGAACCCCTAACTACACCTTGTTCATATCTATACTCTGACTTAATGTGGTAGTCAATTGTCCAAAGATAATCACAGGCTCCAAAAGCATCATAGTGACAACACCTTTCTTCCTTCTCTGTCTCATTTCTTTTTTCTTTTCCTTGACCACACCACCTGGTCTAGATGTAGATGATGAGAGTTTGTGATGACTTGATCTAGATGCAAGATTCAAGGCTGTAGCCTATAGGTTTTAGGTTACCTTTTTTTTTTCTTTTTAATACTAGAAGAGCATCCTAGCGGGCCGCCAGGCTAATCTCTTCCCATGGCTTGATGCGTCGCCCTTGTGAGGCGGGACCACTAACAACAACACATTTTCCGTACACCTGCTCCCACATGAACTGAAACCTTAGACCTTGGGGTTCAAGGGAAATGCAGCATGTTACCGCTGCACTCAATGCTAGTTAGTTCGGTTTTAGTTTTTTTTGCGTGTTGAAATCAATAACAATCTGGATCTAAAATGATTTTTCATGCATCACATTTTTTGTAATATATTGGGTTCGTGTTGATACTTTGTGAAGTAATGTGGAGGATGCATCCTAGTTGATGTTGGAGGCAACTTGATAGCTTTTGTTATTTGTTTAAATTACAAAATGGAAAGTGTGATTGGAATATAATAAGTCAAGCACATATGCATTTTATTTGTTAGACCAGTGGTATATGCACGAGATTTCTCTGAAATTTAGTGTTTGCAGCCTTCGTCACTTTAGCGTATGCAAATGAAAAACAACTCTTTGTGGTCGCGGTGTACGCTTTAAAGATTGTCAGTTGGTTTAAGGGAGATGCAGGACGCCTTACCACTACACCCAATGCTAGTTGGTTAGGTTTTAGGTTACCTGGCATGTTGAAATCAATAAACAATCCAGATCTAAAATGATTTTTCACGCATCACACTTTTTCTAACATATTGGGTTCATGTTGATACTTTGTGAAGTAATTTGTAGGATGCAGTGTTATTGATTTTGGAGGTGACTTGATAGCTTTTTTTTATTTGTTTAAATTACAAAATGGAAAGTGTGATTGGAATATATTAAGTCTGAGTACAGATGCACTTTTTTTGTTGCACCGGTGGTATATGCACGAGATTTCTCTGAAATTTATTTTTTGCAGCCTTTATCACTTTATTGTATACAAGTGAAAATGAACTCTTTGTGGCCCCGGTGTACACTTTAAAGATTACTGGGATGGATTGAGTCTTGCAGAGATGACTAATCTTTGGGAATGGAGACCTTGAATGAGCTACGGCCAGCTCCTAGCCTACCAAAAAGCCAATCAAAAGCTTTTTGTTAAGTATAAGTTTGTCAATAGCCAAAAGCAATTTATGAGTGAGAGCAAGTATATAAACAAAGGAGTCTTCTAGGGGCATTGTTGACTAAAATTTTTTAGCATGATAAATCAGAATCTTCCTTAGTTTGCTGAATTTGTACTAGTAAAACTTCTAACAGAAACCACTGTAAGGAAACTCCAGAGAGAGCCTAAACATGTAATACTATAACAATGTAAGAGGAAACACTTGTCTTGTTTGATTCTGATTAGACCTAGTGAAGTTGGATTTCTATGAGCTTTCAGAAAGCTTCTTTGTCCGTGTCTATGGCTCATGTCATGAAGAATGTATTCTCTATTGTTGTTCTTTCTTAGACGTCATGCTAATGCACTGTTTTGGTATGCTGACAGTTTCTATTTGTTGAATTACCGACTGTATAACTATTACTTCTATGATCTGAATGTCAATTAATTTCTATAACATTTGACTACCATGTTGCGTTCATTATTTTCTGTCCAGGTCAGCAATGCTCACATTCATTGATTTTGGGAGTAGTCCCTCAGATTTTTTTTTGAGGTGACCACTATTTTTCCCGTTACAGCTTAGTTAAAGCTGTTATTCATTTTCTTTTTTGGTCGAAACCGAGATAGTGTTATATTAATGTACCTCAAAACATGTACAAAACAGGGTTTAGCCCATGTGTCTCATATGCTCTTCCAAAACACTTTTAATACTATCAGGAGGTTGAGTAAGAATATTAGACACAAAAGAATTGTTGGGAGCCAATGAAGCCAAAAAGTGAGCCCTTTTGTTGGCCTCCCTATTTACAAAATTATTGGACCAAAAGTTATGTGCTTCTAACAAAACCCTAATGTCTTCAGCAATCTTCTCATAGTCTCCTTATTCGTATCCTCCATGAGCCAGTGCACCAAAGCTTGTGCATCTGACTCCAAAACCAAAAGCTGCATATCTTATTCTGTGGCTAATTGTAAGCCCCTCCAGATAGCTAACAAATCAGCTGACCCTATTTATTTTCTGGCCAGAAAAAGAAGAAAATTTTGCATAATAGAATGATTTGACAAGAGGTGTATTTTTGTTTCTTTTAGTCTTTGAACAAGGACGTTCAAATTGGCGTGGGATGTTGGGAGTTACTGGGAGATTTGATCCCCTTGTTTTGTGGGCGGAGGTGAAGGACGCTTACAGCGTGGATTTAGTCTCATTCAGTGCTTTGCCTGTGAATAAACACATGGAGAAAGATGGATGGCATAGCAATTGTACGAAAAAGAAATTGGAGCGAGCTTTGGTAAACTTTCAATGTCAAAATGCTGTATTGGAAGCAGAAATTGACCAAGTTAAATGTAGGCTTGGTAGCAATCAACATGTTTCTCAAGAATGTGTAAGTTTTCTACCTTCCCCTTTGAACTATGAATCTGAAAAATTATGTTGCAGGTTGATGGCTTGTTGGTTGTCCTGCTTGCTTCTCTTATTATATTTCTATTGTTTAGATGTCTATTGCGCTTTCTAGTTTCTGACCACTGATTACCAATCAGGATTAGTGTTTCATTATTTTAGCTGGTGGTCATGACCGTTGACTGATGGCTCCAGCAGTGTATGAAAGATATTAGTTGTTGTGGCTGTTCAAGGTTCATTATGTGTCAATGATCAACTATCATTTGCAAAGCACGATTAGTGTCTTATACTTTCTTTAATTGTATTAAAAAAATGAAAAGACTTACGTTTTGTGAAGTGTCAAGATAACTTTGTTTTTTTTTAATCACAAACATCCTCTCCTTCCATGCGCTGTATAGTCTGGGGATTGGTAAATGTTCTGCAATAATTTTCTGTAGTGCATTTATGTCTTGAATTCGCAGGCGAAATTGGAGCAGAAGCCAGATATTTGTGGGA
Source organism: Turnera subulata (assembly GCA_028386065.3). NCBI lineage: Eukaryota > Viridiplantae > Streptophyta > Magnoliopsida > Malpighiales > Passifloraceae > Turnera > Turnera subulata. Next base: position 6,690 of record JAKUCV010002376.1, read on the forward strand.
CTCTCCCAGTCGACTGCATTGCGCACATCATCTCCTTTACATCCCCTCAGGATGTATGTCGATTGTCACTTGTTTGCCATGAATTTTGTGCGGCTGCAGGGATGGATGCTGTGTGGGAGAGATTTCTGCCATCTGATTATGACGATGACAATATTCTGCATACAAACTCTTTCTCATCGGCAAAGGAAAAGTTTGATAATCTTTGTCACAAATCTGTCTTTCTAAATGACGGCTCCATGGTAAGCAATTTTCCTTTGATTCTGTTTGATTTGTTTTTTGTTACTGTTCTGCCCATGAAATCTCAATAAGGGAGATTATCAATTGTTTATTGTTAGACGGATGCTTCTTTTTTACTCTTGCTTCTCATTTCTGTCTCCTCTATTTTTTTTTGTTTTAAAATGATCTATTTTTCCACGATGCAGTCTTTTGTTGACAGACAGACCGGGAAAAAATGTTTGCTGATATGGGATTCTGAACTTAATAGATGGTTAGTACTCTAGTGTTCTATATTATTTAGTCATGCGCATGATTCCATTTTCTTGATGAAGTTTTTACTTTTTGTTAAGCCATTGTGGTCTTAGTTAACATATTTTGGAAATTAATGGCAATTTTTTTTTTTTCTCAAGTGTCACGGGTGAACGGCTAAGTTTGGGTGTGAGTATGGTCGGGTTTGAGTGCAAAGTTCTGTCGCCTAAAACTACTTATGTTGCCTACCTTGTGTATAATTTGCTCGAATCCAGTTATGGTCCTGAGTTTACAGGGATAGAGTTATTTCGTCATGAAGGAACTGGTAGTAGAGGATTGGGCCATGTATTGCTGGAACCTCCAGAAGATATGGATGAAATGCCTCGGGAGAGACCTGATGGTTGGAAGGAGATGGTGATGGGCGAGTTCTTCAATGATTATGGAGACTCTGGGGCTAGAATTGAGTGGCGTGTTTGGTTAGTTGATGATGAGCATAATATTTCCCCTATGATACATGGCTTTCTTTTGCGTGGAATTGAATTTAGACCCAAGGTTGACGATTTTTCCTAACCTATAGTTATATTTCTTGATGGAAGATTGCCATCACTGTTGCCTGGAAGTTGGGAGAGACTGCTGTTTCCATCGCTTTTCCTGCTATATTATTTATCTCTCATCCCGCATAATATGCGGGTTGCATTTGTTAAAAGTATTTGTAACTCATTTAAATGTTGTGTTTTCATAATAAGTATTATTATCTTTGTACCAATTGTAACATTTGTTATAGTGTTATAAATTATAGGCTAAATTTTATTTTACACACATTTAATTTTGTAATGGTTTCATTTTGGCCATTTATATAATTTTGGTATCATTCACCCTATTTAACTTTTGAATTGATTTTTTTTTTTGGTCAAAGTTTTGAATTGATATCAATTTGGAAACCGAGTTATGACACCGTTAATTGGCGCCTCAGGGCGTGAGACTTGCATAACAAAACCATACTGTTCGTTATATAATCTGATTTTTTTTTTCTTTGGTTTTAATATTTTTACAATTAATATAACATTCAGATTCTCAACCGAAAAATCTCTTTCCCCACAATCCTTAACAACCTTAGTCCGAAGTTGAATACACTCATGTACTGAATTGTATTTCCAAACGATTTCGCTAAAATAATGAGGATGGCAAGGATAAAATAGTTCTTGTTTCATAATAAAAATAATAAAAGAATAACAGTTGTCGCAATTTGGATGGTTGCATTTTCTATATCCTTCTTTCATAGCAATCCCAATACTTTGGTTTTGTTGTTCCGAAGCTTATACTTTGCTCACTTGATTGCTTTCCCCACAATCCCTAACAACCTTATGGTTTCAAAAAAAAAATTGCTTGAATATAATCTTATTTCACTCTCAACACTGTAGACTCAACAGATACCAAACCATCCAATGTAAAGACAGTTTTCTTTTTTTGGTCTCAAACCGAACTCATATATTTATAATATATGCAAATACAAACAGAGCTACAAAAGAAAAGTTCTATCCACTCTTATCATCCTCCAGTAGCTTTAAAATACCAGGAGGGGGAGGGTACAAAAAGGTAATACCAGGTTTAAAATTGGCTGCTAACAATGACAGTTGTGTAGCTACAGAGTTGGCTTCACTCTGTACAAGGGCAAAAGATATACAAATAAAACGATGAAGCTCAGACAAAAAGGATGTTGCAATGATATCCAAGCAATCATCCTGATGTGATATCTCTGAAGCCCATTCAATGCCCTCCTGTGCGCAAGACTCCACTTCCAGGTTAGGGATATTGAATTCCTTTGCAGCATGTAGTACATGTAGACACGCCCATCTACACGCCTGTGAATAAGAACAAGAACCTAAGTTGGCAACAAAGCCACCCATCCAATCCCCATTCCAGTTGCGCAAGACACCACCTATGCACATTTGTTGATAAGGAACATCATCACGCACTGCAAAATTACACTTAACTCTACCCACATCCGGTGGTGACCAACATACCAAGCTGGACTGGATTGAGCTTTTACTCAGGCCACCTGCCTTAATGCCATGACATGCACGACTATAACTGCAAGTGGTGCCAATAATAGTTTGCACTGGATTGCAGACTGGCGCTTCATCAGGGTCAAAAAGACGTTGATTTCGCCACTTCCACAAAAGCCAACACGCAACCACAAAAATATAGGACCAATTCAAACCTTTAATATAAGCATCAGTTTTGCAGAGATTTTTTTTGATCCACAGAATGGGCTCAAGTATGAAGAAATCTTGAGGGATATGACTTCCTAGAAGGGCCAACGCAGATATCTTTTGCAAAGACACAGTCTCGCACCACATGTATAGATGATTCCACCCCCTAAAGGCAAGCATTACATGTAGGATCAGTGGTGATATGTCTCACCACTCGGAGATGGTTAGTCAGTAATCTATCATGAGCTAAGAGCCATAGAAAGGAACTTAATCTTCGTGGGCCTTTCCACTTTCATATTGCCTTCCACACCGCATCAGTGTTCTGCCCTGTATCTTCCTCTAAGACATCATAAGCTGACTTTGTAGAGAAACATCCCTGAGAATCAGCTCTCCAAAGTGCAACATCCGAACCTTCCATTCCAGTTGGTGGAGACATCAAGTCCAATGCCCCAATAGTCGCAGCCATCATAAAGGGATTTATGGTTTCCCAACGCCAATTGCCATCTGGAGTCACCATTTGCGCTACAGTCAAGTTCAGCATGGAGTCCGGAATGGGTGTGGTAGTTTGTTGTACCAGGGGTTCAAATCCATTGAGCCACCGGTCTCTCCAAAACAAAACAGAATTGCCATCCTTGATTTCCCATTCTAGACAATCCTTGAAACTAGGCCAAACAGCCCTTAAAGCACGCCATGTCCCTGACCCATCTTTGTGAACCCATTTGTTAGCCCACGCATCAAGGGAGTTTAGATATTTCTTCCTAAAAATTCTGACCCACAATACTTCAGGCTGAGTGAGAATTTTCCAAATCAATTTCATCAAGCACGCATCGTTACAATACCGTATTTTACGCAAACCAATACCACTACAATCTGTTGGTTCACACAATTTCTCCCAATTAATAAGGTGGATCCTGCGCTGTTAGTCGCAAGAGCCCCATACAAACTTGCGACAGATACTGTCCAATCTATCACATACCGAGCGAGGCAGTCGGACAGTTTGCATTGCGTAAACTGGGAGAGCAGCAATAACTGTCTTGGTAAGAATGATCCTGCCTGCCAAAGAGAGATGATTAGCTTTCCATCCATTCAATCTCTGTTGCGCACGGTCAATGATGAATGAATACGTTCCCTTCGTCACCCTTGAGTGAATAAGGGGCATGCCAAGATGTCTGCCCAGGTCACTAGTAAGCTTAAAACCAAACTCACCACTCAAAGTTGTCGCGGTCTCTTTTGACATGTTATTTGAGAAACAGATAAGAGACTTCTCCTTGCTTACTTTCTGTCCAGATAGGAGGCAAAAATTGTCTAGGCAATCTGATACAATTCTCGCTTGTGATAAACTCTCCTCTGCAAAAAGTAATAAATCATCGGCGAAGAATAAGTGGGATACCTTCGGGCCACTCTTGCTCATTTTCATTGGGATCTAGTCTCGCCTTCTCACAGCTTGGTTAATAAGGTGACCCAATCTCTCCATGCACAAGACAAAGAGGTATGGAGATATTGGGTCGCCTTGTCTAATACCACGAGATGGACGAAACGATGTATCTGCTGCTCTATTCCAGCACACTTGTAACCGGGATGTCGTGATGCATCTCATAATGATATCAATGAGTTTAGAATCAAAGCCCGCTACCACCAAAGTATCCTGAATAAAGGACCAACGAAGTCGGTCGTAAGCCTTCTCCAGGTCTATTTTGATAGCCATCCAACCCGATTTCCCTTTCTTCTTCCTCATCACATGCATAGCCTCCTGGGCTACAATTATATTATCTGAAATTAACCTGCCCGGAACGAAGCTACTTTGATTCGGTGCCACCAGTTCATGCAACAGAGGCTTCATTCGATTTACAATGATCTTTGTAATGACTTTATAAATTACATTACAAAGACCTATCGGATGGAATTGGGTTATTCTTTTGGGCTTCTCCAATTTGGGCAGTAGGACTATTAAGGTAGAATTTAGCCTTTCATCCCAAAACCCGGTTTCAAAAATCTGCTTGACTAGATCAAAAACTTTCGGGCCTACTGTCTCCCATTGAGACTGGTAAAATAAGGCATGAAGGCCATCTGGCCCTGGTGCCTTTAATGGGCCTAATTGAAACATACAACCCTTGACTTTCTCCATTGAAATCCGGCTATTCAAGATGTCCAGCCTCTCTTGACTTATTACGGGGAAATCATTCTGAATTGGAATAATAACACAAGAAGGCCCTTCCTCCATGAACAGTTTCTGGAAATATGCCGAAGCCAAATTCCTCAACTCGTTCTCCTCGGTGCACCAAGTTCCAGTATCACTTCTTAAGGCTTCAATGTGATTCTGCTTGCGGTGGATAATAGTGGAGGTGTGGAAGAAGGCAGTATTCCGGTCCCCTTCTTGTATCCACTGGTTGCGAGATTTTTGCATCCAGAAAATTTCTTCCTGGAGCAAAACCCCATCTAATTCAGCCCTCAGTTCAATTTCAAGATTTGAAAGATAACGGGATGGTCTCCTCTCAAGGTAACGTTGGATCCCATCAATTCTAGCAAGGAGTCTTTTCTTTTTCATGTGGATATTTCTGAAAACCTCCTGGTTCCATTTTCTGGCCCGTGTTGTAAACTCTTGCACAGAATCGTAGAGATCCATAGAATTGTTCCAATTTTCAGAAACAAATTGGGGAAAATCTTGGTGTGTGAGCCAGGCCGCCTGGAATCTAAACGGGCGGTTAGCAATTGGTGGTGGTGATGAGCCATTACGGATCAGGATCGGGCAATGATCTGATCCCACTCGTGGAAGATGGAGGACAGATGCCTCAGGGAACTGGGTGCACCAGACACTGTTGCAGAGGAATCTATCCAGTCGAGCTCTTTGAATACCGCTTTTCCAAGTAAATTTGCATCCCGCAAATCCCACATCCAATAGATTAGTTTTTAAGAGACAGTCAACAAAGAGAGAATTCGCTTGCCCTGGTCTTCCTGAACGAGTTCTCCTTTCAGCCCCTTCCAGTACTGCATTAAAGTCCCCAGCCACTAACCAAGGTTCCTTGATTGTCTCAGCTAGTGCTTCCAAATTTCTCCAGAGGTAACGTCTCCAACTTTCTTTTGGACATCCATACACAACTGTGAACAGGAAGGAAGAACTATTTTCGTCCACTTTAATGTGCATGAATTGTGGGTGATTGAATAAAATTGAAACCTTGACTCTTGACTCATCCCAAAGGATCCAAATTCCCTCCGCAAATCCCCTTGCCTCAATACGGTGAGAATTCGGAAATTGCAATTTGTGAATAATCTGATCAGCTTTCTTGCCACTAATTCGAGGTTCCAAGATAGCCAGAACTTCCGGTCGATGATCTCTTCTAAGTTGCTTGCATAGACGAGTAAATTTTCGTTTGCCAGCTCCCTGGCAATTCCAAGTGATTATAGGAATCATAAAACTAATATGATCGTATGGATGCCAATACCTGGCTAAGAATCAATAACTCGAAAAAGTGGGAGCTCCCTCCATAGGAGCTACTTCCACTTCCATAGCCGATGCAGCTGGAAAAGCCTCAATGGCCTGTAACAACCAACGAGACAGGAAGCTTGCTTGAAACTCTTGCCTCTTGCCGTTCAATCACATGGGAATCCGGGTCGGGTGGTTTGGTACGATGGGGGGGGGGGGGGGGGGGGGGGAGGATGGTGGTGATTGAGGTAGAGGTGATAGACGAGGTGGAGGGGAATGAGATCCTTGAGGGGGCTTGATACGGAACTGGGGCATCAGACATGGCTTGGTCTTTAGGGAAAATTATTTTGTGGCAAGTCTCATCTAATGCAATCGCAGAATGATCTTTTCTCATTGGAAGGTCAGTGTTTGTTTTGCTGCGAAGGAGGATCTTGGGTTGGGCTGTTGTAGTGTTTGGTAATGGCGAAATTTTGGGAAATTGTTTTGCATCAGATATGGTTAACTGGGTTGTCTGGTTCGAGATCTCCTTGAGTGGATTCCTCTTGGGGTATGGTTTTAAGGGGTTCCGGGCCTGTTTAGAAGGTTGGGCCTTCCTATTGGTTGACATGGGTTTAACTGGTGTTTGGGCAGGTTTGGACTTGGGTTGGGCTTTTGAAGATGATGCTTGGGCTACAGGTGTCATAGGCACAGATCGTGAAGGAGATGATTCCCACAGACAATTATCAGGCACAGTGACCAAAGATTGAAACCTATTACCTGATATTCCGGTGGAGGCAGAACGGGCAACCGGAGTTGCAGATTCAGTTGATCTCTTGGTCGGCTTTCGAGGACGCTTCGCGACAATCATCCATTCACCTACATCCTGCTCTTTTCCTATGCTTAGGCCATGGGATGGTGTAGGTGTAGTAAGTAAACTCCCAGATCCTATTGAGGTTGAAATAGGCAGAGCGGATACTGCGTCCCCTGAGGACTGAGCATTCCTGGAGTGGTTATGGGAAGAACAGAGGGCCGCTGAATGACCATATCTACCACAGGAGAAGCAGATCTGAGATATGCCTTCATACACCACTTTGAAGGATTCCCCATCCAATTTTACTCTCCCCTTTAGTGGTTTAGAAAGGTCAACTGAGACGGCAACCTTGGCAAATTTTGCTCGTGTTTGGCTTTCTGTCTTGATATCAATTCGAATTGTATTTCCAACCCTATTCCCCAATGTTCGCAGTACCTGGGTGTGATATCTGTCCACTGGGACTCCTGGGAAACGAACCCACACAACGGCTTTATCCACCGACCCAGATTCAGCCCTGAAATTCTTGCACCATGGCTGGACACATAAAGCATGCCCATAAATTGCCCAAGGACCACCTGTCAAAGCATGAAGAAAATCACTGTTTTCCCAAAATCGGATAATGAAGAAGTTACTCTCAAGGTCTATAATGCGGAACGGTCCGGTTGGTTTCCACATCATCTGGATCTTCGATTGGAGAGACTTGTACCCAATTTCCCTTCCCAGGAGCTTAACAATTACTGCTTTTTCCCATGGTTTTTCCAGCCTCCTCTTGAAGCACTCAGACAAGACCACATTTTCCCCATCCTCATCCTCAATCACGGTGATGTCACCCTCCTCACATATGGGTTCTTCGTCTAGCACCCAAGGGTCATCATCGTTCAGATGGTAGGTGCCACCTGCAAGCTTGTCTTTATAGGAGATTCTAGAATCCTCCACTAAAACATCCCGGATCTGGGGTCCAGGGTCCTCCACTTCTTCATTCTCCTTCAGTCTCACTTTTTTCCCACTGTTTTCCTCTTCAGCTTGAGGAAGTTCTTTGTCATCAGTTGCAGATACTGGAGATAGACTTGATTGAGCACTGTTTGTCATGTGAGGCAGAGAGCGTTTGCTTTGTCTTTTTTTTTTTTCGGTTGTTTGCTTTGTAAATGTCTTTGTAAAGACAGTTTTCGGTGCTTGTTATCCAGTTACTTAAACGACCCTATAGGCTTTCGCTTTCACGTCTTTCTAAAATTGCAGTCATGGGAAAATCTTGGTTTATTTAATCATTAGGGACTCCCAAGTACAGGAATTCTCAAAAAGGAAAATAGAGGATGCTGATTGAATGAGCAATAAGAGATCTTAGATCGAGCAGCTTGGGCGGAGGGGCATAAACCCAGTGCAGTGGGCATTGCCTACGCCTGGCTGCCTTAGATACCCAATCAGCTACACGATTGGCAGACCTGTTACAGTGGCTAAATACGAATTCTTTGTAGCAAGGCAAGTTTGGATATCAAAGATCAAGGCTCTCAGGCACAAGGTTCCTAATAGCTTTAACAGCAAGAATAGAATCTGTCTCAAAATGGACTTTCTGAAAGCCCCTAACAATGGCTAGTAGGACAGCTTTTCTGATAGCCACTGTCTCGGCTATTGCAGCAAAGGAGCATCTGATCACGAGCTCCAAGCCTTCAATCAACCTTCCGCTTGTATCCACAAAAGAGGCATCACAATTCATCTTAACTTCATCAATGTCAGATGGTTCCCATCCATCATTCCCGGAGCTAGCTCTGTCCTCCGGAGGGAGCAGTTGCTCCATGAATGGCAACCTGTGACTTTGCCGATCCAGCAGATAATAATTCGCTCCAGCCAAGGTAGTTTGAGGAATGGGGATAGAGCTCCTGAGCACAAAAGAGTTTCGGGCTTCCCATATCTGCCAACATAATACTGAAGTCATGTAAAGAAAGAGTCGACAAGTGGTCATAGGCAGTACTTCCACCCAGTTCGCCCACCACTTTGCAAAACTGGGGAAGCCTATCTTTGAAGGTTTATAACGAAGTGATGAGTCCAAAAAATTATGTTGCAGGTTGATGGCCGTTGGTTGCCCCGCTTGCTTCTCTTATTATATTTCTCTTGTTTAGATATGTCTATTGTGCTTTTCTAGTTTCTACCCACTGATTACCAATCAGTATTAGTGTTTCCTTATTTTAGCTGGTGAGCATGACCATTGACTGATGGTTTCCAGCAGTGTATGAAAGATATTAGTTGTTGTAGTTGTCCAATGTTCATTATGTGTCAATGATCTACTTTCATTTGCGAATCACGATTAGTGTCTCATACTTTCTTTAATTGTATGAAAAACTTACATTTTTTTGAAGTGTCAAGATATGGATGTAATGCCTTGTGAGAGACCGGATGGTTGGAAGGAGATGGTGATGGGTGAGTACTTCAATGATTTTGGAGAGGATGGAGGAGCTAAAAGAATTGAATGGCGTGTTTGGTTAGGTGAGAATATACGTCGTGCTTCCGCGATCTTATATGGCTTCCTCTTACGTGGATTTGAATTTAGACCCAAGGTTGTCGATTTTTCCTTGCCTCTATGGTTACGTTTCTGGATGGAAGATTGCGTTCGGTTGTTGCCTAGTAGGAAGAGGTTGGTGCTTTCGTCGCTTTCTCCTGTTGTATTATTTCTCCTGTTGTATTATTTATCACTAGTCTCTCATCCCGCGTATTATGCGGGTTGCATTTGTTTAAATATAAGTATTTGTACCTCATTTAAATAATTTTAAGTTTTTCACAATAAATATTATTATCTTTGTACCAATTGTAACATTTGTTATAGTGTTATAAATTATATTTTTTTCTTTTCACTATTGTTTTGGGCTTCCAATAATATGTTTTTCTTTTCACTATTGATTTGGGCTTCCAATAATATGTGAGCTGGTGACATGCAACGACACTCAAGATGAATAAAAAGAGCTGACAGTAACAAGTAAAGGATTAAAGTATTTTTGATCACTGTACTTTTAAAAAACTCGAACCGATGAACTAAAGCTTGGATTAGGATGTTTTTACCACCTGTCTAAGTAACAAATAAGATCTAAAATGTTATTTTATCGTTGGACAGTTAGCAAGACTTCGAGTCCTTATTTTACCTTTTTGTTTATTCTTTCTTCTTTCAGTATGGCAGAAGTTGGAAGAGGCGAATGCTGATTTCTTCAGGGCATATTACATAAGGCTGAAACTGAAGAAACAAATTCTTTTGTTTAATCATTTACTTGAACATCAGTATCATGTCATGAATTATCCCGTCCCTCCTAAAGTACCCTTAGCACCAATACAGAATGGGATTCATCCCATGTCTGGTGAGTTCCATCTTTCTAATATTCGTGATATTTGATTTATGAGTTCCATCTTCCTAATATGCAGGTCAAGAATTCACAAAGTACATCTTTATTTTAGCAGAGAGAATGTAATGGATTTTTTTAGAAATTTTTCTCATTCCTTCAATGTTTTAAAGGATCTGCTGGTCAGTATAAGTCATATGTGGAACTAAATGTACTTGACGATGTTTGAGGCTCCCTTTTTAGTTAATTTGTACTGATGTTAAGTAGCTTTTTCACACACATCTCCGAAGATCATCATACTAGCTAGTTTTCTGAGTTTCCACCTGTGTCGGGACATTTAGTAAGATGCCATTGTCATTGTTGAAAGTGTAATAGAGTAGTTTCTAGTGAGAATGTTACAACAGTAAGAGTCATGCTGACTTTTGGATTCCCCCAAACTTCTGATAGCTTATGGTTTCTGTCATGTTTGGTAAATGAACTGAAATCCCGTTTTCCAGTAATGTGGCAAAATGAAATATTATTAATGATGTTTTCCCTCGCCTGAAGTTGTAAAGGCAGTCCTGATGGTCATAAAATGACACTTCAACTGTTGTTTCTATTATTCAATGTTGCTTGTTTGCAGTGCAGTTAATAATTTACCTATGGGATATCCTGTCCTCCAACAACCTCCAATGCCAGCTCCTGGTCAACCCCATATGGACTCAATGGGCGGTGGAATATCAAGCTGCCATGTGGGTTAATGGAGTGCCTGCACCTGGAAATTATCATCCCATGCGGATGAATTCAGGAAATGAGTAAGAACTTTCTGTCCATAAGTGCAATTAATTTGAGTTTTTCCTGATTGATGAAAATTTTTGCAACTTGGATCCATGATCAGTCGATGTCAACTTGCAAAAGTATCCTGTGGAAGTTTCTTTTTGTGTGAATTTACTTCATTGCAGTGTTGAATTTGGAAACTTTTTTGCTTTAGGAGTATATGTTCTTAATTTTTTTTTTATACTAGTCAATAAAGTACTTTTATGGCACTTCAATGGCATTGCCTTGCCATGGTCAATTTAATTTAGTCATCGTAATGATGGCTTCCTTCATTGCATGACATCTTTATCAATTATGAATAACGAGACTTCCAAGAATGAAAAAAAGAAAGATTACAAATCCCATGTGTGTATCTTTTTGTTGTAATGTTCAAATCAAATTAATTATTCGACAAAAAAAAATCAAATTAATTAATTGCATTCGTTTACAACCCTTATAGTTTATAATGTGTTGCTGAAACGATCACAAACGGACTATTTTAGAGATCTCCCATATAATTCAAGGGCTAGTTAATTAAACGTATCATCAATCCGCCGGGTCCAGCTGACAGCTGCGATGAATCTCAAGTAACGCTCATCTAATTCTAAACCTTGAAACCATCAGTCGAGCCATTTGATTCATTGATATCTCGATCAAAATTTAACTAACAACCAACCAACAATCGTCACGCGTCTTTCAATAGTGAGCAGGGTACTATACTAACCCAACCTCTCGCACTTACCGAGCCACCTTCCCCTAAACCCCCCTTTGGGCTGTGCGATATATAGACGTTCTTATCCCTTTTTTTTTTTGGTAAAAGAAACGGCCGTAGGGCTCTTTACATTACAGAGGTCTAATACATCTATTTTGGGCTATTCCCCTAATATCATAATTTAACCCCTCAAGGATACACGAAGGGGGAAACAGAAAGGTTTCAGAGCTAAATAAATTACTGCATCCCAAATTAGCTAAAATATCAGCACACTTATTTGCTTCTCGATAAATATGGCTAATAGCAACAGCCCAATTCCTACTAAGGAGAAGATGGATCCGACTCACAAGAGCAAGATTACCATTTCTCGGGGGTTCCGAACCCGAAATCAATTGTGTCACACTTTGGGAGTCCACCTCAAGTTCTATCTGTTTAAATCCCAATTCCCATGCCAACTCCAGCCTTAGTTTCACTGCCCAAAGCTCAGCCCTCAAAGCCGAACAGGTCCCAAGATTACGAGCAAAGCCACCCATAAACTTCCCACGGTCATCCCTTAACAATCCCCCAGCCCCAGCGATCCCGGGGTTACCCTTGGATGCTCCATCCGTATTTAACTTCACAAGCCCCGCTTGAGGAGGCTTCCAAAACACCGGTATCTCCAATCTCCCAGCAAAGCCCAAGAGCTTCTCATTCAAGGTACGGGCAAATTGGATTTCCTCAACATAAGAGTGCACCATCGGCATCCGCAAGGCAATGTTTAAATCACCCTTAGCCCATCTATCATTTCTAGCCTTCCACAAAAGCCAGCAAGTCACACCAAATATCAACTCCCAATCCCGCATCGAATCAGCACTCCATTTATTTATTAAGTTCAGCTTGATCCAAGATGACAAATCACAATTAAAGAATGAAAGAAAGGCTGACCTGTCCAGCAAAGCCTCCCATATCACACGAGCCTTGGGGCAGTCCCTCATGACATGTAAAGATGACTCTCGCAGATGGCAAGTAGTACAGCTAGAATCGGCTGCCAGGTGTCTACGGCATCTCTCATCATTAGTTAGAAGTTTATCATGGACCAAAAGCCATAAGAATGATCGGATCCGTTGAGGACCTTTCCATTTCCACACAAGATTCCATAGGTCACAATCGTCAGCATTAGCATTATCAACAAGATCTTGATAAGCTGAATTAATAGTAAACATACCAGAGGGGGATGATTTCCATATCATTGTATCAAGGCCGGCTTCCGGATGAGGAGGGGAACAAGCCCGAATTTTCAATAAGATTTCTTCCGGCAGGAATTGTCTGAGGGACGTCCAATCCCAATCCCCATCAGCAGTAACATAGTCGCAGACTCTCTTGTTGAGTTCAGAGCTTCCGAGAAGAATCATAGAATGGTTCAGAAGAGAGGATTCACCCTCTAACCAGCAATCAATCCAAAACTTTACAGAGAATCCGTTGCCAATAACCCATTGGATGCCCTCCAAGACTTGACCCCATATTTTCTCGATTCCTTTCCAGAGATACGACTTTCTCCCTGATGGCTTAATGAACCAATCATCCCCGTTCTTCATAACATATTTTGCCACCAGAACCTGAGACCAAAGGCTTTGTGATTGATTAATCATACCCCATGCAAGCTTCATGAGAAAGGCGTCATTTAGACTATCCATCTTACGTAGGCCTAGCCCACCAGCATTACGCGGACAACAAATGGCATCCCAACTCAACAAATGTATTTTTCGCTTTTCAGCGCAGCTCCCCCAAATGAAATCCCTACAACATTTCTCAATTTCTTTGCATATACCCAAAGGCAATCTAGACGACTGCATAGTGTAGATAGGGATGGATGAAAGGACAGATTTACATAAGGTAATGCGGCCGGCCAAGGAAAGATTATTGGCCTTCCACGAGGATAATCTAGCTCTGATTTTGTCAACCGTACCCCAATATGTAGCCTTCATCACCCTTCCATGAACAATCGGCACACCAAGATATCTACCCAGATTCTTAGTAAGAGAAATCCCACCAATTTCGACCAACCTCTCCCTCGTAACACTTCTGCCCTGATGCTTCACAAAAAGACTGCAAACATCGCATCATTAATCTCATTTGGGATTCAGAGGCCTCCCCAAAAAGAAGAAGATCATCCGCAAACATCAAATGAGATAAGGTCGGCCCTCGTAAACTAAACCTGAATGGCTTCCATTTCCCCTCTTCAACTTCTTGCTGAATTAAATGAGATAATCGCTCCATGCAAATAACAAAGAGATAGGGTGATAATGGGTCTCCCTGTCTAACTCCCCGAGATGGTGAAAATTGGGAGGTAACAGCTCCATTCCAAAGTACTTGCATGGTAGATGAAGTAACACAATGCATGATAAGGTTGGTGATTTGGGCAGGAAATCCAACAAGGCATAAAGATGCAGCAAGAAAAGCCCAGCTAATACGATCATATGCCTTTTCTAAGTCAACCTTAATTGCCATATAATGTTTGCCAAGTTTATTCCCCTGCATGGAATGGATGGCTTCTTGGGCCACCACAATGTTGTCGACAATATGGCGGCCTGGCACAAAGCTACTTTGTTGAGGACTAATCAGAGTAGGGAGCAGTGATTTAATCTTGTTCACAAGTAGTTTAGCAATTACCTTATATACCACATTGCATAGTCCAATTGGCCGAAACTGTTCTATTCTCTCCGGTGTCTCCACTTTAGGAATAAGTACAAGATAAGTTGGGTTGTGTCCTTCGAGGGATTCAGACCCCTCAAATACCCTTCTCACAAAGCGGCAAACATTTTGTCCCACAAGTTTCCACTGATTCTGAAAAAAGACTGCCTGAAACCCATCCGGGCCGGGGACTTTTAAAGGGCCAATGTCGAAGATAGCTCGTCGAATGTCTTCATCGGTAATCTCCTGACACATCTGCATTTTATCCCTCTCCCCAATCTGCGGAAATTGCATAATAGAGGTTCACTTGGGTCTAATGGCTACATCTTCAGAGAACAAGCCTTGGTAATAACATGCCGCCATATTTTGCAGTTCCGCTTCCTCCCATACCCATTCGCCACTGCTGTTGCGTAAGCCCTCAATTTTGTTCTTTCTCCTTCGTATAACAGTAGTAAGATGGAAGAAGTGGGTATTTCGGTCACCTTGATTAATCCATTTAGACCGGGATTTTTGAAACCACAGTACCTCTTCTTGTTGGAGGATGATATTATACTCTTTAATAACCTCTTGTTCCCTCTTTTCAAGGTTCGGACATCTCCCATTTGCTAGCATATGTTGAATACCTTGCAAGCGGGCCAAGCATTCCTTCTTCCTCTCAAAGATGTTGCCAAAAACCGTTTTGTTCCATTTGATCAAAATCGGCTGTAAGTTCTCCAGGGCCTTATCGATCTGGTCTTCCGTATTCCACTTATCCTGCATCATGTCTTGAAAGTTCTGATGGCTTAGCTATGTGGCCTCAAATCTGAAGGGGCGTCTCACATGAGAAGAAGGAGAGTTCCCGTCAAGCATCAAGAAAATGGGATGGTGATCAGATTTAATACGTGGAAGATTTCTGAGGGACGCATCAAGAAATTTCAATCTCCATGACTCATTTGTAACAGCTCTGTCTAATCTCTCATAAATCCGTTTGTAACCGGCCTTTTTTGGTCCTCTCCATGTGAACTTGGGCCCTGTAGCATCCATATTCAGTAAGTTGCATTCGTCCAATTGTTGCTGGAAATGTACACATCTTTGCATATTGGTAGCTCTTCCACCGATTTTTTCGTGCCAGAATAGAAAGTCATTGAAGTCACTTACCACTGCCCAAGGTTGGATGATACCATAACTAAGTGTCTTAAGGTCCCGCCAAAAAAGATCCTTTAGAGCTTGAGCAGGGTTCACATACACCACAGTCAACAGCCACAAACCCCTTCGTTGATCCCTCCCTTCCATATGTACAAATTGTGGATTATCAAGCAAAATACGAACCCCCGGGATAAATCCAGTTGCCAGAACCCAAATGCCCCCGGAGAATCCTTGAGCCTCTACTTTGTGAATAAAAAATAGACCCATACTTCTAGCAACACGATCAGCCGAGATTCCACTGACCCGAACCTCAGTGAGAATAATTAACTCCGGGTGATTCACTCGAATAATATCCTTTAAGATGCTATGGAGTCTTCTACTCCCAGCACCTCTACAATTCCAATAAATAATCTTAATCATAAAAAGTTGTATGGAGAAAGGTACTACACGTACAGAGTTTCAACGAGGGCAAACATGAGGAGCATCCTCCCCCCCGGTCTGAAGCATCTCGGCATTGGTTCCCTGCGAATCATTATCGCGGTCCCTGAAGCATTGGATAGCCTCTTAAGGATCGCATTTGTTGACCAACAAACTTCCACCAGAATCAGTGACAGTTTCTGTGCCCGCTTCTATATTTGGTGCTCTGTGTTTGCACTGGATAGCAGCAGCACTATTCAGAGAATTAATAGGACCCGAGCCCTCTACTCCGTTGATGTTATTGCTCCCCCCAATTCCACGCATCACAGCAAATGCCTCCTTGTTACTCCTAGTAGAAGATCGACTACGACTCCTATGCCTCCCAGAAACCACCTCCTTATTCTTTCCTTTACCAACGTTGGTAATGTCTTTTAATGGTAGCTTTCTAGCGGGAACCCGCCCCTCCCTTATACTCACACCCGAACCATGTAGGTCTTGAACCGAAGGCCTCCCATTTATATCATCTAAGTCCAGGTTCATTTGTTGCTCAAACTCAGTAGGATCAATTTCCATCACAGGAACCTCCTTTTGTACTGGGAGATCAATCTCCATACCTTTCTTTGAGTTAACCCTTTGTACTGCGTCCCCCTTAGTCCCCACAGCCTATTGTTTCCTCACCCCACTCCCTGCAACCTTCTCTAGAACAGGTTGCTTCTGATTAGAGACATTCACATCCTCCTCCATAACCTGCAAGACGTCAAAACACGAACTGGTTGCGACCCCCTGTTTGTTGGTTGTAGTTCTCTTTTCACGCCCTCTCTTTTGAACCAACATCCATTGTCCACGTGACTCGTACACCTCTGGTCTTGCGTGCGGGATTGCAGCACCCGGCCTGAATGTTGGAGGCACAGGAGCCCCTGTCATGGTCTCTTTAGGGTCTAAGGCTTTTGAGGGACAGACCTCCTCTTTATGCCCATATAAACCACAGTTGAAGCATACCAAATGCAGACCATCATACTCAGCTCGCCATATGCGTCTTCCCATACGAAACTTAGCCAATAGAGGTTTGGTTAAGTCTACCTCCACGCACACTTTTGCAAACTGACCTCTCTCAGCATTCAAAGTATTTCGGTCCACCTTGATAGTGCGTCCAATCTTGTTACCCAGTCTCTGTAGGAAGGTTGTTTCATAGAATTCCATTGGCAAGTTCGGAAAGTGAACCCACACCGCCACACTGTCAATTGAAGCTTTGTAAGGATCAAAGTATGGTCTCCATGGCCTCATAGTTAGATAGTGATCAGCTACTGTCCATGGGCCACCCTTCAACACATTATGGTAGTCCTGTGGGCAACCAAATCTCACAATGAAGAAATCATTACCAAGGTCGGCTAGAGAGAAGGCACAACTCGTAGCCCACACTGTGTTCAGACGGTTCAGTAGGAAACGATATCCTACCTTTTTTCCCAGCACCTTCACAATCAAGGCATATTTCCAGTTCCCTTAAAGTCTTCTTTTCTCATCTGCAGACAGTCGGATGGTAGGGCAGTCTGGGTCCTCACCATCTGAATCAGAATCCGAGTACACATCGAAATCCTCTGCTTCTGTTGGCTCTTCATTCATCTCAGAATCCGCTATATCAGCGCCCATTAGGAGATCCTTATAGGATGTCTTCCTTCTAGTTCCTTCTGGCCCGTTTGACACCGGAGTACCCGCTGTAGCAAGTCCCGCTTCACCCAGCTTAGGACCACCATGCTTCATTCGGGGTTTCTTGCTTACATGTGTACGAGTGTCCTCATCACCGGTGGGACTTGATTCGCTTACATCTTGAAAGGAGGAAGAATCCTCAGCAGCAGTTAGAACAGACATACCAGCCTTGGAACCAGACTCAGCCCCGCCTTGAGGAGCAGGAACCAACCCAGAGGAACTTGAAGCTGGCATACCAGCTGTTAGATGAAACGCCAAAGAGAAAAAAGACTTGAAAACAAGAGCTGTTTGAGAGAAAAACACGCGCTAAGCCACGCGCTCTACTTTAAAGCAATTCAACCCGGATGTTCCAAACTTACGTTACTCAAAAAAAAAAAATAATACAAATTTTATCCCATTTTCTCAGATCTATTTCCTTTTTCTTCTTTTTTCTACTCTCCTTTCACTTCACTCCTCTCTTATTCTTCTTCGATTCTATTTTTCCACTACAGAAAAACCTGGTTTCTTCTCTCCCTCTACCGCTCCTAAGCATGGCGGATGACGATTTTTCTGATTCATCTCTTCTTTCCGCTCCTGGTCGACGCGTGACCAGAGCCTCCGCCGGCAAGCTTAAGGCGGAGGCGGAGGCTGGCGCCAGGCGAGGATCGAAGAAGAAAGACGCTCCAGCTGCAAGGCACGCCGTCAAGCAGCCGAATCCGTTAGTCATCAGATTGAAGTTGCGTGGAGAGTCTGAGGCTCGTGCAGAAGCGGAGAAGGCTCGTGCAGAAGCGGAGACGGCTCGTGCAGAAGCGGAAGAGAAAGAGGCCCGTGCACTAGCGGCAGAAAAGAAGGCGCGTGAGGCGGCAGAGAAGGAGGCGGCGCGTGTGGCTGCAGAGAAGGAGGAGGCGCGTGTGGCTGCAGAGAAGGAGGAGGCGCGTGTGGCTGCTGAGAAGGAGCCTGAATCCCCTCAATCAGGTCGTCGCCGGATCGAGAGAAAGTTGGACACGATTGTGAATAATTTGGGAATGGTTGGCCAGGACGTGAAGCATCTGTTTGAAGTTCTCAAGGTAAAACAATTTGAGGTTTTAATATCGTTAAGTTTTCACGGATCAATTTTTTATTGAATTGCCTTTGGTTTGCCGATTAATTAAATTGTTTATTATATTGGCATCCTGTTTGTTTTATAATGCCAAAATAATTATTGTTTGGTTTCGATTTGATCAATCGTACTTGGGTGCAAATTAAGGTGTCAATTGTTTGTTTGTTAAGTGTCGGCGTTTCTCTGCATAGTTTGTGAACTGTGAATTGCAAATACATGAATAGAGTATTTGTCGCATCTGGTTGAAACCGAAAATCACATACGGTGCAAGTGATTTTCGTGCGGCAATTTTCTTTCAAATATAAATATATTTTATGATTTGGTTTGTGGTTTGAGGAATAACGCCACATCTGGATTGATAATAATCCAAGCCAGAATAGGAGCAACTTAGTTTAACTATTTTGGAATGGAAATGAGATATCGGATTTGCAGTGTAACAAAAAATATGTTTTGCTAATTGCTGCTGATATATATTTTTTTTAGATACACAAGTTCTATTACCAATTTGATGATCCACTCTTGGGAGGGAGGGCTCTGAGTCGATTGGAGAAGGAGGGATATGGTGTCACTCTTAGTGACCTTGATCCTCGTTGCATCCTCCTGAGGGGGGATGTGGACAAGAAGGTCGTACACAGGATTGCAACGGAGAATAAAGGGGTTGCGGTCCGTCCTTAGCTGCCAGTGGATTGATAGAGACTTCCCGACGCTGACCTACTGCAGGATTGATCATCACCGCATGCACATAAGAGTTAGCCCAAGTAGACATACAGCCATAGTACTTTGTTATCACTGTTTCGCAAACTTTTGTAATCTCATCGAGAGGGACTCCCCTCCTTTCATCGTGATGTGGTTTTGATAAAAAAAAATAGTTTTGTTAGCCATATTAAAAAATTGAGTTTATTTTTTCTGACCAGCAGATGGTTATTTTAAAATGACACTAAAAATGTTTCCAGCCCCAGTTCTAGTATCCGAATGACCTTTATGTTATTCAAAAAAAGAAAATGTTTTATAGCCACCAAGACACACAACTGCCAAACCCATTTAGTGGCCCAGCTCATACTTGTTACCCTCCCCGTTTATCCCATTTTCCAGGTAAGCATATAACGGCCAGGTAAGCTAAAAATAGACGGAAATTTGGACGGGGACTGGATTGGCGTCGTTTTAAAACGTTACAGGACTTGAATGAGTCGTTTTTCGCGATTAGGACTCAAATGAAATTTAGTAAAAAGTTATAGGACTCGCGGTGCAATTATCCCCACCTTCCCCTAAACCCCCCTTTGGGCTGTGCGATATATAGACGTTCTTATCCCTTTTGAAGGTGATAATATAAAAAAAAATAATACAAATTTTATCCCATTTTCTCAGATCTATTTCCTTTTTATTCTTTTTTCTACTCTCCTTTCACTTCACTCCTCTCTTATTCGAAATTTTTCCACTACAGAAAAACCTGGTTTCTTCTCTCCCTCTACCGCTCCTAAGCATGGCGGATGACGATTTTTCTGATTCATCTCTTCTTTCCGCTCCTGGTCGACGCGTGACCAGAGCCTCCGCCGGCAAGCTTAAGGCGGAGGCGGAGGCTGGCGCCAGGCGAGGATTGAAGAAGAAAGACGCTCCAGTTGCAAGGCACGCCGTCAAGCAGCCGAATCCGTTAGTCATCAGATTGAAGTTGCGTGGAGAGTCTGACGCTCGTGCAGAAGCGGAGAAGGCTCGTGCAGAAGCGGAGACGGCTCGTGCAGAAGCAGAAGAGAAAGAGGCCCGTGCACTAGCGGCAGAAAAGAAGGCGCGTGAGGCGGCAGAAAAGAAGGCGCGTGTGGCTGCAGAGAAGGAGGAGGCGCGTGTGGCTGCCGAGAAGGAGGAGGCGCGTGTGGCTGCCGAAAAGGAGCCTGAATCCCCTCAATCAGGTCGTCGCCGGATCGAGAGAAAGTTGGACACGATTGTGAATAATTTGGGAATGGTTGGCCAGGACGTGAAGCATCTGTTTGAAGTTCTCAAGGTAAAACAATTTGAGGTTTTAATATCGTTAAGTTTTCACGGATCAATTTTTTATTGAATTGCCTTTGGTTTGCCGATTAATTAAATTGTTTATTATATTGGCATCCTGTTTGTTTTATAATGCCAAAATAATTATAGTTTGGTTTCGATTTGATCAATCGTACTTGGGTGCAAATCAAGGTGTCAATTGTTTGTTTGTTAAGTGTCGGCGTTTCTCTGCATAATTTGTGAACTGTGAATTGCAAATACATGAATAGAGTATTTGTCGCATCTGGTTGAAACCGAAAATCACATACAGTGCAAGTGATTTTCGTGCGGCAATTTTCTTTCAAATATAAATATATTTTATGATTTGGTTTGTGGTTTGAGGAATAACGCCACATCTGGATTGATAATAATCCAAGCCAGAATAGTAGCAACTTAGTTTAACTATTTTGGAATGGAAATGAGATATCGGATTTGCAGTGTAACAAAAAATATGTTTTGCTAATTGCTGCTGATATATATTTTTTTTAGATACACAAGTTCTATTACCAATTTGATGATCCACTCTTGGGAGGGAGGGCTCTGAGTCGATTGGAGAAGGAGGGATATGGTGTCACTCTTAGTGACCTTGATCCTCGTTGCATCCTCCTGAGGGGGGATGTGGACAAGAAGGTCGTACACAGGATTGCAACGGAGAATAAAGGGGTTGCGGTCCGTCCTTAGCTGCCAGTGGATTGATAGAGACTTCCCGGCGCTGACCTACTGCAGGATTGATCATCACCGCATGCACATAAGAGTTAGCCCAAGTAGACATACAGCCATATGACTCGGTTCTTAGCTTAAGTACTTTGTTATCACTGTTTCGCAAACTTTTGCAAACTTTTGTATTCTCATCGAGAGGGACTCCCCTCCTTTCATCGTGATGTGGTTTTGATAAAAAAAAAATAGTTTTGTTAGCCATATTAAAAAATTGAGTTTATTTTTTCTGACCAGCAGATGGTTATTTTAAAATGACACTAAAAATGTTTCCAGCCCCAGTTCTAGTATCCGAATGACCTTTATGTTATTCAAAAAAAGAAAATGTTTTATAGCCACCAAGACACACAACTGCCAAACCCATTTAGTGGCCCAGCTCTTTAAAGTGGAACTAGGCAACTACGGATTCTCATAGTTAATACAATATGCAATTGTTCTTTTTTATTCCCCATATTTTGGACTTTAATAGATATTTCTTGTTATTAGATTTGTATCATTTTTATGTTTGCTTTATTTTCTTTGAAATTTTGCATCAATTTGGAACTACATCGTTTTGAATTAATGAAGCATAAAACATAAAACTTTTTTAATTGTTACAAACGGATTTGGACGTTGAACGATTTATTCCTTGCTATACGGATTTTGGTTTATTTTTGTAAAGTATTATTAATTCATATCATACAGGTAATATTAAGGAGGAGTAGAACCTCACTTACCAGATAACATCAGCCGCCGCAACATAGTAAGGAAGTTACATATAAGTGATAACACAATAGCAATATAATGCTAAAGTGCGCTTATCAACAAAGGTTACCTTTCACAGGGAGGAGTTACAATAGAATCAAATTCTTAGAAGAGAAAATGATCAAATAATGAAAAATATAGAATTGAGAGAAAAGAAAAAGAAGGGAGAAAGTTTTATTTTTTCTTGCTTCATTGAGAAGAGAAGGAACTTCTCCATTGGGTTGAAAAAGAATACTCAATCTTTTCACCCAAAAAAGAGAATACTAAAAAAACATTCCATAATGAGGAATGAAAATTTCAAGCCTGGCAAGATCATCTCCGAAGCACAGTCTACATGCATGAGTATATAAATGTGGACAATCATGAATCACCCTTCTATGCACAAACCAATCTACAATTAATACACTAATTGAAGCAAAGCAATTTCTCATCCACATTGCAACTTTAGAGTAAAGAGAGAAAAAACGAAGAAAAAAGAGAAAATTGAGTGTGAAAGTAGAGAGTATGAAGGCAATTAAGCCAGTGTATGGAAGAGATCCTCCCTACCACCATCAGTCTCTTTGATAAGTGCACTTACAATTGCCATTTAGCTGTCATTTATGCATATCGTGCACCAACATTATCAAATGAAGTCCTTGTAATCCATATGATAAGTGGGAATTCATAAATATATGATAAGGAAGAAGAAATATTCAATTTTTCTTACGTTTTTGTAGTTTTTTTGTGGCAAAACAAAATGAACAAATGCAAATTAATCCACTTACATCCCTAATTGAATTCGTAGGGATTTTGAGACGCCCCGACCCGTGTTTACCAGTTTCAGTAAACACGTGCCGGAACTGTACAACAGTAAATATAACACAAAACACAGCCCAATGGCCCAAAGATATTATCAATGATTAAATCAAAGAAACCGGCCCAACGGCCCAATGTCACGTCATAAACATAAAAAATCTGGCCCATCGGCCCAACATCAAAACATGTCACCCAAACCCGGGGACCCAAAATATAGCACAGCGGAAGCATTTAAACTCAATATCATCATATGCAAAACCTGATGCAAACTAATGGATCCGAGTCATGTCCGAGGGATAACGCCGCAGCCTGTCTGGAATACATCATACCTGAACCACAAATAACTCAACCTATGGGATGAAAGCCCGCAGGTGAGGGGTGAGTCTGAAGTGCTCACCGGGTAAAACCCATAAGCAAATATACATATACAAGCAACCGTAAATTTCCAAGTCACATCACCAACAATTAACTAAGGTTCTCACGAACCTTAAATACACACTTGTGAGTCTAGACACGCTATTTCAATTTTATTATCAGGGCCCCTATCACTAGTTAAATGGTGGTCGTCGCCTGGTAGTCAAGCTAGCTAGCCCATGGACCCCGCCCTGGTACCTCCATGTATAACTGGCACAGACAGGGAGCAGACCCCAAGCGCACTCTCCCCCAGCGCCTAAAATAATAATTGGTACAGACAAGGAGCAGACCCGAAGCACACTCTCCCCCAGCACCATAAAATAAAAGACTACCATCTGGCTGTTCCAACATTTAACCGTGACTTACTAGATGTCTAAGTGTTTCTATTTTATTTTTATTACTATTTCAGTCTTGATACCACCATACTGTTAACCAACCATCAACTCATTATCCCGAGCAAGCTCGGAGCCTCTCCGCTCGTCTGGATAATAATCAACACCACTTAACCATCATATTCTACATAATAATGTTCCGGTACTCAAATCATGTCAATCTCATAGACAACAACAGCAACGGTGAATTTATCATCACTAACATCATCAACATCAACAACAATCAACACTTATCACAACAACCATTCACAACCACAAGTATAGTATCATATCAGCAAACATCACACGCAGTGAACAAACAGCAACTTGATATCACGGGCAATATATAAATATTTACTTATCCTCACCTGGTATGTCTCTGAAACTGACACGTAATCCATATGGCTTTGTCTGTCCCTATATCATGTCAACACATACAATCACTTATAATGCACATCGAAGAATGCAATGCATGAGATTAATTTATTATTCGGCTTATCCATAATTAACATCGTTATCATCGTTTCCAAAACTATTTCCGTTAAATGTTGCTTTTACGGCTGTAAAATAATTATAACCCATAAAGTACTCGTAGTCTATAATTTGAAGTAGTATTCTTAAATTAATTACCCCCGTTAAAATAACAATAATAAATACATATACATTTGGTAAACAATGGTTTTAGTTTAATGTAAGCAATGAATACGTCAAAATGAGCATGTAAATAATATACTTGGTAATGAGATCGTTCAATAGAAATAATACCGCCAGTAATAAATTAACATAGTTGATATATGGTATAAAAATAATTATATTGCAGAAATGATTTTCATAAATACATACATAGTTATATAATCGATAACCATACATTCGGCGAGGGTAATAATAATACTATAACTCATTTAATAATATAATAGGGTAAAACTCATATATAATTAGTATAGCTTATAATGATTAAATAGATAAATATAATCGGTATAATGTAACGAATGTATAATATTTAATCAACACAGTAATACAATTATTACGTTAACAATTACCTGTATATAATAATATTTATAATGTTAAGTACTAGACCCATCAGAAGGTATAGTAGATTAGCCAAATGTGAAAGGATCATAAAATAAATTATGCGGGTTATATATATTGGATTTATAGTGTACATAGGTAAATCCAAAGATAATTATCGTTTTTAATCCGTAGTTTAAATCATTATCCGTTTAATTATATATTACGTCCTCATATTTAACTTATCCATCGGTTTCGTTATTAGGTCCGCCACACGCATATATGTCACGGGAACATGGGCCTCTGCACGTCGGCCCGTTTCCGAGCCCATTTGTGCACCGAGCCCAAACCCGAGCTCATAGGAGTTAAACGAGTCCAAGGAATTACCGAAGCACCCGTCCATCGAGTTCTGTTTGCTGAAGAACGCACTGTTCACGCCAGCAGACACCCGAGACCTCGCCGGAAAATACTCAGGCCTTGTCGGAAGCTGGCCGGATTTCAGCGGTTACTGTACACAAAGCAGAACACCCCCCAAAACTCCAGACTGCGATCCATCATCAACACAAGAGTCCTAAGAGCAGTATCTTCACTGCCCTTTGAACCTCGTCGTCAACAACATCACAGAAATCCACCACGCATCCACCATCTATGGCCAACACCACCACGGAAAACACCCACTGCCCACAATCATCAGCACACCATCGTCAAGATCGTCGATTCATCACACAACCACAGCAACAATCAAAACCCCGATTAGTTCAAAGATCCGGGTTAAAGAACAGAGAAGAGAAAGCGAAAGGGAGAGAAAAGGAGTTGATGTCACGTCTTACCCACACAGCCACGAGATCGGCGATGGCGGGTGACGGATCGGTGGCGGTTTAGTCGCGCTCACGTCCTCCTGGGTCTCGGCTTGTTGCTCCGCCGACGGCAAGCTCTGCCCCCTCTTCTCGGTGGTGTCGTGCCCGGATCGACTGGCGGCGGTCCTCTGCAACGGCGGCGCTGACCTCGCTCTCGTTGCAGCGATTGAGGCTAAGGTGGGCGCGACGAAGACCTGACAGCGTGACGCGGAGGAGGCAGAGGCGGGGCTCGTCGCGGCGACTGCAGGGAAGAAGGAGGAAGAGGCGGCGGCGCCTTGCTGCAGGGAGGACGGCGAGGCGAAGGAGGAACGACGAGGAGGCGGCGATGTCGCTCCTCTGCTCGATGGTGGCCTCAACGGTGGTGAGGTGGAGGAGAGCAGGAGCGAAGGCATATAGGAGGGGAGAGGAAGGAGATCAGTTAAAGAAAAGAAGAAAAGGAGATGGTGGAAGGTGGGTGGCCGGTTGGTGGAGGAGAAGAAGGTGGAGAAGAGATAATGAAAAAAAAAAGAAAAAAGGAGGAGAAAAAGAAAAGAAAAAGGGAAAGAGAAAAGGGGAAAAGAAAAATAAGGAAAAGATAAGGAAAAGAAAAAGAAAGAAAAAGAAAGGGAGTAGGAAAATGAGAAAAGAAAAAGAAAAGGGAGAGAGGATGAGTTAGCCCGGGAGGGAGAAACGCGTCTCGAGTGTCGGCCAATTCGTTTGTTCATCGATGTCCTCCGTTCCAGCTTTAGTCTGCTCAAAGCATAGGGGCATATCCGTCTTTCCGACAAATTCCGTCTCGTGTTCGAAAATACAACTTAGGCTCGGAAAATCCGATAAAATCTCCTGAGCGTTGTCCAAGTCCCGGTTTTGAAAACCGAGGCTCGGTAAGCCGTGTAGAATTCTCAAGAGTTCTGAGTAACTTCTAGTTTCGATTTTCGAAGCTCGATAAACTCGGGGTACCTTTCAGAAGCATCGGTGGCTTTAGGGTTTAGGTTCCAAAGATCGATTACTCTCGGTAAAACTCTCGGAATGGTAGAATGCTCGATTAACCGTGATGAAAATTTATTCACCATAGTAAGAGTTAAAACAACTCAGTAAAATCACGAAAATTTTACCCGGGTCGTTACAGATTTGGATAGATTTCTGGGTGGAACTGAACACTCCTGAACCAAGCCAGAACTTTCCAGCCTTTTAGAACGATAAAACCTGAGACATGCAAAATAAGCACAACAAAGTCTGAATATACATATGTATTAAAGAGTCAAGAAATAATCTTGGGATCATGGGAAATCAAGTACTGCTCCTTATTCTCGCAGCCACCCCTAATTAATTAACCATGCCTTTCCAACAAAATAAAATGGGGTTGGTTTAGTGAGTCATCAACTAACCATTTAAATGTATAATTATGATCTCTAAAAAATTTTCATTATCTGATAGATAAAGGCCAAGACATGCTAATTGAAGAATTGCATCAATTAGATTGAAAAGAAAGGCTTACTTAAAGCATTGTCCTATTAATACTTGAGTTTGTTGCTCATGTTACACAAAGCTTTGTATAATGAGTGGGTTAGCATGATATTAAACTTTTGTTTTGCCTTGAATATTCTTGTTACATTATTTAAATTTTTGAAAAAATATTATATTATTTGAAGCGCCCCGACCCGTATTTACCGAACACAGTAAACACGTACCGAAACTATTCTTATTGATAGGGAATACCGTACAACAACTCGTATATACAGCTGGAAAACAAATACAACAATCGTCACCCAACACGGGGACCATTATTCAGCAGTTCACAGCTCACAATATATAACAACAACAGAGAAAAGAGCAAGCAATAGAGGCAGAGTGACAAACAGCCTCAAAGTCATATGTACAAGCAATCACAGCAGCGGAATTATAATACAGCATCATATGCAACAGAACAACAGCGGAAGACTCTATGCACATACAGCGGGGTATAGATCCAGGGTCAGGTGGAGAAGAAAGCAGCAGCCATCGAACGTCGTACCTGAACTACGAAACAACTTAACCTACGGGATGAAACCCCGCAGGCGAGGGGTGAGTCCGAAGTGCTCACTGACCAAGGATAAACAGAGATATGCAGGCAACCATAATACTTTCAAAGTAATTACAGGTACACACTACACAAGAATCTACCAAAATACAACTGAGCCAAGACCAAAAGAATATTTATTATTATTACCAAATTTTTATCTTCCGGGCCCCTGTCACTGGACAAGCTAGGGTCGTACCTGGTTATTAACTAATTCCGGATGCCAGGCCAAAACACAATCCGGGATCAACATCCCAATAACAACCAATCCGGGATCAACATCCCAATATCCAAATCATCCGGGATCAACATCCCCAATATCCAAACCAAACCGGCCACGACACCACAAAACTAGCCTCTAACCATCTAGTCGTACCACTACTTTCCACGTGACAATTAAATCATCATCTCAAATTCAGTTCCAATTCCAATACTCTATCCTCAATTATCCAATTTCCTAATATCTCAGGTTATTCCACAGACTCAACCAATCAACAATCTCATATCACTAATTATTCACAATTAACAGTTCAACAATTACCCACAGTATCCACAAGACCAACAACATAGTCCAACAACAGCATCAACTGTAACCATAGCAATCAAATAACTAACAATGTTCATCACATTAGTTCAAGCATACAACAAAAACACACACAGTATTACGGGCATATATCCAAGGTTATCCATCCTCACCTTAGCCGATTATCAATTTTGGAAATGCCCCACAGACTCCAAGTCCAGTTCCTCAGGTATCTGCTCGTTATCAACTCCTATATCAAATGAATAATATGCACATATAAGATGATATGCAAATGCCATGCTAATACTGTGTACCGAAAAATAAATACTGACTCGTCTTGGTTACTGCCTCGGGTTATTTTTTTCCATTATCATCATAATTCACCATTTATTTCCAGTGTCAAAATAATACCATACTTTGATAATACCATTTTCAAAATTATTCCATAAGTATGTACTTTCCAAAATATTTCCTTTACTTATATTTTTCCCAAAAAAATTATTTCCATATAGTATACCATATATTTCCAAAATATAATTACCATTAAAATTCCATTTTTCCAGAATTATTATTTTTTTCTTCCAGATTTTATTATTTTTTTTTAATTAAAACGGATTGGCCAACAGTACCAGCCCAACCTCATGGTCGGTCAAACACCCAGCCCAGGTCAACCCAGGAAAACCAACCCAGGTCCAAGCCCAGACCAACCAACAGGCCCGAGCCAAGCTTGGCCCAGCACCCGCGCAGCCCAGAACTCAGACCCATAAGGCATCCGGGTCAACGGGTCGACCCGCCCGTTACTCCCTTGTGAAAACGGGTCGCTCACTTTGGTGAGCTTCGACAGCGGCAACACGGGACAACGCGGCGACGAAGACAGAGGCACGGAACAGCGAGGCGACGGCAGAGGAGACGCGAGGGAAGAGGCGCCCGACTGCTGGTGCTGCAAGAGGCGGTCGTCGTTGGTGTTGTGGCAAACCCCGCGGCTTGCTTGGGCTTGTCTCCACTGATCGGCAATGGCGAGCAAGGGTGACACGAAAACGGCGAGCTGACGAGGTGGTGACTCGACTGTGGAAGGAGGCAGGGGAATGATAAGAGGGCGACGGCGACTGGTGGTTGAGTGGTGGCGGTTGTAGGTGGTCACGGTGGAGGTAGAAAAGAAAAAGAAAAGAAAGAAAAGGAAAAGGAGTTGGGGTTGCTGGTCAAAACGACGCAGCTTGGTGTTGGTGTGTGTGTTTTTTTTTTTTTGCACTGGTTTTGTGTGAGGAGTTGTACTGAGTGAGTTTTGGTTGCAGGAGTGAAGGATATACTGGGTTTGGGCGTGGAGTTTGCAGGGCAGAAAAATGAAGTTGAGGGTGGTGTACTGAAAACAAAAGAAAAAGCACAGGTTTAAAGCATGCAAGACTGGTGAAGCACGGGCAGAACACTGGTAAGACACGGGCGACACAGTCTGCTCACAGGCTACATAGGAAAAAGGCGGCGGCTGCCTCATTGCTGTGCAGCATGTGAAGCGTGTCCCGTCCGGACCAGAAAATAACTATAATAACCCCTTACCTTTATTTCTGGTCTGTTATCTCGAGGTTAAACCCGACTTTTCTGAAGATTCCTGGACCCGAAAAATTCCAACTTTGGTCCGTAAAATCCGCAGAAAAATTCCGAACGTGGGACAGGGCTCGGTTTCGGAATCCGACGTACAAGTTACCATAAATTAATTACCCAAGATTAATTTTAATGGTAAAAAAACTTTTACGGTACCGGTAAAAACGTAAAAATTACCCGGGCTGTTACAGCCTACCCACCTTAAAAGAATTTCGTCCCCGAAATTCACTCGAAAGCTGAAAACAGGTGCGGATACTGAGAACGCATGTGCACTTCAACTTCCCACGTAGACTCGTTCACAGAGTGCTTGCTCCACTTAACCTTTACCATCGGTATGACTCGGTTTCTCAATTGTCTGACCTCTCGTGCAAGAATCTGTTCTGGCAACTCTATATACGTAAGATCCTCTGACACCTCAACATCTGCTATACTAACCACATGGCTCGGATCTGATCTGTACCTCATCAACATGGAAACATGGAACACATCATGAATCCGTGACAACTCCTCTGGTAAGGACAATCTGTACGCCAAGGGTCCAACCCTTTCCATGGTCTCGTACGGGCCGATGTACCTGGGACTCAACTTCCCTCTTTTCCTGAATCTGATATCACCCTTCCAAGGCGCAACTCGGAGGAAAACTCTTTCTCCCACCTGGTACTCCATCTCACGACGATGTTTGTCAGCATAACTCTTCTGTCGGTCCTGTGCTGCTCTCATACTCTGCTTAACTACCTGAATCTTATCAACTATCTGCTTAACTAAATCTGGACCTACAATCAAATGGAGACCTTCTTCATCCCAACATACTGGACTTCGGCACTTCCTTCCGTAAAGAGCTTCAAACGGTGGCATGCCAATACTGGAATGGAAACTGTTGTTGTAGGCGAACTCCGCTAAAGACAAATACTGATCGCAACTCCCACTGAAATTAAGAGCACAAGCCCTTAACATGTCCTCCAGTGTCTGAATAGTCCTCTCTAACTATCTGTCTGTCTGAGGATGAAATGCGGTACTGAAACTCAGCTTCGTTCCCAAAGCTGCTTGCAGACTCTTCCAAAACCGCGATGTGAATCTCGGATCTCTGTCTGAGACTATAGACTTAGAGATTCCATGCAGTCTCACAATCTCTGCAACATATAGTCTCGCCAACTTGTCTAGGGTGTCTGTCTGTCGAATGGGAAGAAAATGAGCTGATTTTATAAGTCAGTCAACAATAACCCAGATGGCATCATGCTGTCTCCGAGTCAACGGTAGTCCGACCACAAAATCTATAGTGATCATCTCCCATTTCCACTCTGGCACAGTCATAGATCTCAACTTTCCCGCTGGAGCCTAATGCTCGGCTTTCACTTGCTGGCAGGTGATACATTTAGCAACATACTCGGCTACATCTTTCTTCATGTGCGGCCTCCAGAAATGACTCCTCAAATTCTGATACATCTTGGTGCTTCCAGAGTGCATAGTATACGTCATCATATGCCCTTCCTCCAAGATCTGACTGCATAGGTCACCAACACTAGGTACACATAGGCGTTTCCCCAGCATCAATGCACTATCCTCAGCTTTGTGAAACTTGTCTTCTTTTCCACTGCGGACTGCTTCCTTCAGCTTGATCAAGTCGGGATCTCCATCTTGTAGTTCCACAATCCAGCCTCTCAGGTTAGACTTGACTTCAATATGGGTCAACAGGGCTCCTGTCTCATCCACTGACAAATCAACTCCCATCTTCCTTAACTCAATAAGAGAGGATATCGAGTAGGTCGTGGAAGCATCTTCTGGTTGTCTCCGGCTCAAAGCATCTGCTACAACATTAGCTTTTCCAGGGTGATACTCAATAGTACAATCATAATCATTCAGCAACTCAACCCAACGTCTTTGTCGCAGGTTAAGTTCCTTCTGAGTCATGATGTACTTGAGACTCTTATGATCTGTGAAAATCCGGCATCTCTCTCCGAACAGGTAATGTCGCCAAATCTTCAAAGCAAGCATCACTACGGCCATCTGTAGATCGTGTGTCGGATATTTCTTCTCATGTGACCTCAACTGTCTCGAAGCATAAACAATCACTCGGCCCTCTTGCATCAGAACTGCTCCCAGACCAAGACCTGAAGCATCACAAAACAGCACATACTCCACTCTTGGCTTAGGTACTGTCAAGACTGGTGATGATGTCAACTTCTTCTTCAGTTCATCAAAACTCTTCTGGCAGGCATCACTCCATACAAAGGCTTGATCTTTCCTCAATAGCTTGGTCATAGGACTGGCTTTCAAGGAAAAAGCCTCGATGAATCTTCGGTAATATCTTGCAAGGCCAAGAAAACTTCTGACTTCGGGTACCGTCTTGGGTGGCTCCCATTCTAGAACAGTTTTCACTTTGGCAGGGTCAACCTTAATCCCATCCCCGGATACAACATGTACAAGGAATGCAACTTCCTTAAGCCAGAACTCACACTTACTGAACTTGGCATACAACTGTTTCTCTCGCAGCCTCTATAGTACTACCCTCAGGTGCTCTTCATGTTCTTCCCTTCTCTTGGAGTATATCAGAATATCGTCGATGAAGACTACCACAAACTTGTCCAAGAACTCGTTCAGGACCAAGTGCATCAAGCACATGAAAACTGCAGGTGCATTGGTCAAGCCGAAAGGAACCACTGTGAACTCAAAATGACCATACCGAGTACGGAAGGCTGTCTTTGGTATGTCTTTCTCTGCAATCTTGACCTGATGGTAGCCAGACCGAAGATTAATCCTGGAAAATACAGTAGCTCCTTGTAACTGATCAAAGAGGTCATCAATCTTGGGAAGCGGGTACTTGTTCTTCACTGTCACTTTGTTCAGCTGTCGGTAGTCCACACACATTCGCAAACTGCCATCTTTATTCTTCACAATCAGCACTGGTGATCCCCAAGGTGATGTACTAGGCCTAATGAATCCCTTCTAAAGCAGCTCATCTAACTGTTTCTTCAACTCTTGGAGTTTTGTCGGTGCCATCCGGTACGGTGCCATCAAGATAGGGGTCACTCCCAGCATCAGATCGATGGTGTACTCAACCTCCCTGTTAGGTGGCAATCCTGGCAGATCCTCTGGAAACATATCTGGAAACTCCCTCACAACTGTGATGTCCCCCAAGACTCGTGTCTGAACTTCTTCACCCTTGACATGAGTCAACAAAGCATCTGGACCATGCGGCTTCATCCCAAAATCTTGATTAGCAGAGATACTACATGTAGCAGCAACTCTCCCAATACCTATCAATAAAATCTATCGCCCACCATCGGATGTCAACAGCACTTCCTTGGTTCGACAGTTTACCATAGCACTGTACCTTGACAGCCAATCCATCCCCAGAATAATATCGAAACCTCCCATGTTCATCACAACCAACCGTACAAGAAAAACCTCGTTATCGTACGAAAGAGAAACGTCTCTGCACATATGGGTTAACCTGACCACTATACTCGCAGGTAACCTAACCCTCATCGGACAAGTTAAACTCTCTTCCATACAGCTATGTTGTGTTGCAAAACTTTGAGCGACAAATGAATGCGTAGCACCAGGATCAATCAAAGTATATGCAATACTACCAAAGACTGCAAAAGTACCTGCTATAACATCGGCATTCTCTAGATCCTCATCAGCAGTGATCAAAAATGCTCTCGGCACTGCTGCACTCTGGTTCATGGCTGACTGAGTTCTAGCAGGAATAGCTCCACGTCCTCGGCCTCAGCCAACTCCAGAACCACTAGGAACACTGGCAACTGAAGCTTGCACTGTCTGAGCAGGTGCCGTACCTCCAGATCTTCCCAACTTGGGACAAGAATATCAGTAGTGCCTAACTTCGTTACACTCATAGCACCTCACCTGAGACAGAGGAGGTCTCGGGCGAGCATTCCAAGATGAAGTCCCTCCAGACTGAGTCCAAGAACTGCCTCGGTTGTTGTAGGTATTGTTGTTCCATCCACGTCCCTAGCTCACTGGCATGAATCGGCTCTGTCCATATCCTCACTGGTTCGCTGGTGTCTGGAACCTCTTGTTCTGTCCTACAGAACTCTGTGCAGCTTGCCTCTTACAGATCTCCTATTGCTCTCTCTCATTGCCCAACCAGATAATCTCGGCTCTCAAGGCATCTGTTAGCATGTCCTGGTAAGTCTCGTAAACCTTGCACCCCATGAATGTCTGGATACCAGATCGAAGACCGTCTCAGAAACGTTTACATCTGGCCTCCGGAGTAGATACAAACTCACTAACATAGATGGACAGGCGGTTGAACTTGATCTCATACTCATGGACCGTCTGTTCTGCCCCCTGTTGCAGTCCCAAAAACTCTTGTCTCAGCTGGTCCTGGCACGCCTCGGAAACAAACTTCCTTCGGAACATCTCCATGAACTGATTCCACGGCATAGTGATAGGTGTCGGCAGGTCCTTGGTTGTAGACTCCCACCAATCAACGGCATCTCCTCTAAACATAGCAGCGACATATCTGGCCCACTTGTCATTCTTGCACGTCAGCTTCAGCATAACCCTGTTCTTCT
Source organism: Turnera subulata (assembly GCA_028386065.3). Lineage (NCBI taxonomy): Eukaryota > Viridiplantae > Streptophyta > Magnoliopsida > Malpighiales > Passifloraceae > Turnera > Turnera subulata. The sequence continues at coordinate 41,017 of JAKUCV010002376.1, forward strand.
GTTTGAGCCACTGATCAGCATCCTGTGGTGTAGTAACACCGGTAAAAATCTCTGCCCCAAGCTTCTCCAGCTTCATATACACTGGATCTTCAACAGGTCCCTGATTTTCCTATTCCCGAGCTTCCACAGCATCAATACGAGCATCCCTGGCATCTTGCCTTTGCAGAATCTGAGTTACCACGTTTAACATCTGCGTAGGGTCTCCTAAAGGAACAATCGGAGGATGTTCTAGACCTTCCGCAACTTAGTGCGATTGATTCATCGATACCTGATCGCCATCTAGGTGACCTCCAGCATACTGATTCCCTCCAACCGGATCCATTCGTACCTATATGAGAATGTATATGCATGCCTATTATATCATGTCATGACAGATCTTATGCACAGATAAACAATCATGCAATCACAGTTATGTCCCTAATGACCTACTGCCTGCTCCGCTACCAAAATGAAGCGCCCCGACCCGTCTTTACCGAACACAGTAAACACGTGCCGAAACTATTCTTATTGATAGGGAATATAGTACAACAACCCGTATTTACAACTGGAAAACAAATACAACAACTGTCACCCAACACGGGGACCATTATTCTGTAGTTCACAGCTCACAGTATATAACAACAACAGAGAAAAGAGCAAGCAACAGAGGCAGAGTGACAAACAGCCTCAAAGTCATATGAACAAGCAATCACAGCAGCGGAATTATAATACAGCATCATATGCAACAGAACAACAGCGGAAGACTCTATGCACATGCAGCGGGGTATGGATCCGGAGTCAGGTGGAGAAGAAAGCAGCAACCATCGAACGTCGTACCTGAACTACGAAACAACTTAACCTACGGGATGAAACCCCACAGGTGAGGGGTGAGTCCGAAGTGCTCACCGACCAAGGATAAACAGAGATATGCAGGCATCCATAATACTTTCGAAGTAATTACAGGCAAACACAACACAAAGAATCTACCAAATTACAACTGAGCCAAGACCAAAAGAATATTTATTATTATCATCAATTTTATCTTCCGGGCCCCTGTCACTGGACAAGCTAGGGTCGTACCTGGTTATTAACTAATTTCGGATGCCAGGCCAAAACACAATCCGGGATCAACATCCCAATAACAACCAATCTGGGATCAACATCCCAATATCCAAATCATTCGGGATCAACATCCCAATATCTAAACCAAACCGGCCATGACACCACAGAACTAGCCTCTAACCATCTAGTCGTACCACTACTTTCCACGTGACAATTAAATCATCATCTCAAATTTAGTTCCAATTCCAATACTTTATCCTCAATTATCCAATTTCTAATATCTCAGGTTATTCCACAGACTCAACCAATCAACAATCTGATATCACCAATTATTCACAATTAACAGTTCAACAATTACTCACAGTATCCACAAGACCAACAACACAGTCCAAAAACAGCAACAACTGTAACCATAGCAATCAAATAACTAACAACGTTCATCACAGCAGTTAAAGCAAACAACAAAAACACACACAGTATTACGGGCACATATCCAAGGTTATCCATCCTCACCTTAGCTGATATCAATTATGGAAGTTTCCAACGGACTCCAAGTCCGGTTCCTCAGGTATCTGCTCGTTATCAACTCCTATATTAAACAAATAATATGCACATATAAGATGATATGCAAATGCCATGCTAATATTGTGTACCGAAAAATAAATACTAACTCGTCTCGGTTACTTCCCTGGGTTATTCCCATTATAATCATAATTCATCATTTATTTTCAAGTGTCAAAATACCATACTATGCTTATATCCGGATATTATTCTGGCATTTTATTATCTTGATAATACCCTTTCCAATTATTTTCTTAAGTATATACTCTTCCAAAAATATTTCCCACAAATTTATAGTTTCCAAAATGTATTTTCCAAATTATATATTTTCCTAAATATTATTTTCAGAATTATATTCTTTTCAGAATTTCTTTTTCTTCTCTTTTTTTTTTTAACTGGACTGGGCCAGATAGTGCTAGCCCAACCTACTGCATGGGCCCAACCAAACCCAGAACAGGAGCCTGGTTACAGGCCCACACGATAGGCCCAGCTGCACATCTGCCCACTCAAGTCAGCCCAAAGAATACCAGCCCAAAAAGGTTAGCCCACACTCCTCAAGCTCTTTAACACACCCAACCCACGTAGGCATCCGGGTCAACCCGACCCAGTGCCATGACCCGGCGGCGTGAGCTGGTTAATCGGGCAGGGGGGGTTGCCTTCAACCCGTCATTCACCTATGTGAGCTCGACGACGGCGCGATGATCGGCACGGGAAGGAGGCGAAGGCGGCACGAGCACGAGGAGATGAGACGTGAGGGGGGAGACACGACGGCTACTGGGCGGCGGCTGGCGGCGGATATTTGTCGGCTGCAGTTGCAGCGAAGAGGAAAAGAGAGGGAGGACGGCGCGGCCGGTTCGAGGAAGGGAGAAGGAAGGTGGCTGGTAGACTGGTGGCGGCTCGGGTGGCTGTTGCAGGTGGGTCTGCCGGTGGTGGTGGTATTTCACGACAATGAGGAAGAAGAGAGGGGGTGGGGTTGTGTGTGGTTGTTGCCAAAACGACAACGTTTAGGTGGGTGTGTGTTGTTTTATTTTTTTTTCTTTCTGGTTGGCTTCCTTTCACATGTGGTTGCACTGAACTGGTGTTTGAGTTTGCAGGGGAAAGAGGTACTGGGTTGGGGTGTGGAGTTTGCAGGGCAGAAAGAAGAGGTTGAGGGTGGTGTATACTGGGTAGCAAAAAGTTTACAAGTTAAAAGCATGCAAACACAGATGAGGCACGGGCAAGGCACTGGCAACGCACGGGTAACACAGGCAGCTCACAAGCTTCACAGTGGGAGGCGGCTGCAAAACTCAACACTGTGCAGCATGTGAGGCGGGTTCTGTCTGGAACTATAATACCCCCCTTACCTTTATTTTTGGTCCGTTATCTCGAGGTTAAACCCGACTTTTCTGAAGATTCGTGGACCCGAAAAATTCCAACTTTGGTCCGTAAAATCCGTAGAAAAAATCCCGAACGTGGGACAGGGCTCGGTTTCGGAATCCGATGCACGAATTACCATAAATTAATTACCCAAGATTAATTTTAATGTTAAATAACTGTATAAAAACTTTTACGGTACCGGTAAAAATACGAAAAATTACCCAGGCTGTTACAAGCTGCTTTTATTAATTTAAAACAACCTTTAAGTACCACCCCTGTACTTCGATTACCTGACTTTTCTAAACCGTTTGAGCTGGAGACTGATGCCTCAGGTATTGAGACTGTTTGCTATTACTCAGGCCGTGGCAAAATGGCGGCAGTACCTTCTAGGGCGCAAGTTTACCATTATCACCGACCAGCACTCCTAAAGAATCTTACTGACCAAGTGATCCAGACACCGGAGCAGCAAAAATGGCTTAGTAAACTTTTGGGGTATGATTTCGCGATTGTTTATCGCCCAGGGGCACAAAATACTGCTGCTGACACATTGTCTCATATCCCAACAATTTTTATGGCAATAACACAAGCAACAGTTTCAGTGATTCCCCAACTAAGGGAAGCAAATCAGCAGCACCAGGAACTATTGGCATATCAGCGTCAGCTCTAATTAGACCCATCTACTCTACCTGGATCTCAGTTCAAAGATGGATTAATGTTGTTTCGGGATAGGTTAGTCGTTCCTGCTGATTCTCTTCTCCAGTCGCAATTAATTACTGAATTTCATGCTACACATATTGGGGGACATGCTGGAATTACACGAACATTTCATAGGCTGTCTTCGAACTTCTATTGGAAGGGCATGCGCAAGGATGTCCAGCAAATGGTCTCTAACTACGCTATTTGCCAACAGATGAAGGACTCATTTCTTAGTCCAGCTGGGTTGTTGCAACCATTACCTATCCCTGAATTGGTATTTGAGAGTATGTCCATGGATTTCATCACTGGTTTACCTTCCTCTCAAGGCAAGACAGCAATTTGGGTGGTGGTAGATAGGCTCTCTAAGTATGCACATTTTGTGGGTTACCTACAAATTTCTCGATGTGGCCAGATTGTTTGTCAAAGAGATCGTTCGACTCTATGGAATTCCTATCTCCATTATTTCTGACCGTGACCCTCGTTTTCTTAATGCATTCTGGAAGGAAGTCCATCGCCTTCATGGCACTACTCTCTCTCCTAGCAGTGCATACCAACCCCAAACAGATGGTCAAACCGAGGTCCTGAACAAGTGTTTAGAGATGTACCTCTGCTATTTTGTGGCTGAAACTCCGAATAACTGGATGACCATGTTACCGTGGGCGGAGTATTGGTATAATACTGCTTTTCAGACCTCGACTAAAATGCCTCCTTTTCAGATTTTGTATGGTCAGTCACCTCCCACAGTAGTTCATTATGTCAAAGGGTCAGCCGGGAACTCCTTGGTGGAAGCTCAAATGTTGCAGCGAGATGAGCTATTGCATTCTCTGAAACTAAACTTGCAGTAGTCTCAGGCTCGAATGAAAAACTTTGCAGACCAGCACAGGAGGGAATTGGAATTTGTTGTTGGTGACTGGGTGTATGTTAAGCTCCAGCCTTATAGGCAGAACTCTGTGAGGTTGCGAAGGCATAGCAAGCTTGGTCATCGGTATTTTGGACCTTTTCAGGTTATTCAGTGTATTTGTAACGTCCCGGCTTGTCGACTGTCACTACAGACCAACACGGGACCTTTCCAACATGCTTTGTCCTCACTCGCACGTTTCCGGGGAAAACTTCCCAGGAGGTCACCCATCCGAGAATTGCTCCAAGTCAAGCACGTTTAACTTTGGAGTTTTTCTAGAATGAGCACCGAAAAGGTAGGTGCACCTTGTTGATATAGTTAGTGCCCATCAAACCGTTTAAGCTACTCTCAATTGTACAGTCCCATACCTGTACAACCTCGAAATCACTTCATTTGAGCTATTCTTAATTATACAGTCCCATACCCGTATAATTATGAAATCGCCCCAACTGTGCAGCCCCATCCCTACACAGTCTCAGGATCTCTCCTATTCCGGTGTGGATCGGTTCATTCCCGTGCCCCTCCTTCTAGAAGCCTGCCAGAAGCCGCTCCTTGTCCATGCTCATCCCGGCACCGGCGTACACTTCCCGCCCTCATAGACCCCGGGGTGTCACAGTATTGGAGTAGTTGCCTACAAGCTTAACTTATCGGAGGCTGCACGCATTCACCCTGTATTCCATGTATCTCTCTTGAAGAAATGTAATGGCATTCCAGAACATCAGATCACTCCTCTTCATCTGGTGGATTCTACGGCTACTCTGATTCTTCAACCTGTAGAGATCCTCCAGCGGCGTTTTATCCATGAATCAGGCCAGCAATGTGAGCAATGGCTGGTTCGCTGGGAGGGCTTAGCTCCGGAAGAGGCTACTTGGGAGAATAAAGATCAGCTATGCCGTAGCTTTCCTTCTTTGAACCTTGAGGACAAGGTTCATTTTCAGGCTGAGAGTAATGTTGTGATTGAGGGCCTAACTATGGAGCAGACTGAGGAGCCTATTAGCAATGAAGCCCAAATAAAGGAGTTGGACGTTGAGGTTGGAGCTGTCGAGGCCCATTCTGCAGAAGGCCCTGGAAGAAGCAGGCGTGAAAGGTTCCCCTCTAGAAGGTTGGAAGGATTTGTGCGCTAAAAACCATGATGGCAGACATGTAACGGATTGAGCGTAAAACTCGGGGAGCGTTGGTTAAATAGCTAGTGGGTATTCTTCTTGGGTAAGGAGTTTTGTTAGCATAAAAGTTATCTTTATCTCATCCCCTTCTTAGTTACTTCTCCAGAATTGTATTTCTTTTGCTTGTATTCCAATACTAGTGGCAGTCATGGAATAAAAGAACCATCCCTCTTTGGTTTCCTATTTTTCTCTGTTCTAGCTTTCACTTCACTCTATATATTCCTAGGCCATTTTTTTTATAGAAAAGATAAACGAAAACTTTGCTTTTTTTTTTGGGAAAAATAAACGGAAACTGGATTGTTAAGTGTTTTGGGTGGGAAGAATTAATATGAATGAAAAATATCGGTTCATGAATCCAGTCTTTAATTTTCTCTTGTGTCGTTTTAACAAATATCTTCTGTTATTCACACACAAACAATTAATTTAGAAGTAAATATAAAATATTAAATATTAAATTAAATTTATTAAATAATATATTAATTATTTTTTTAAAAAAAATAGTTGTCACATATCAATTCTAAAAAAATAGTTGTCACATACAAACACCACTTTCTTGACTTCAGTTGCTGCTTTTTTTACGTATTTGGTTTTTAAAATTTTCATTTACGAGCCAGTATAATATGCCAACATAAGATAAAAACCGGTTAACATAACTGTTGGGGCAAAAAACACAGGTAAATGCGAAATTTTTAGTGTCAAACCAGGGGGCCAAAACACTGATTAAACCTTAAAATTTTAAAATGTATCAAATTAGCAACACTGATATAATCTAATGTGGGAAAATGACATGGTTTTGCTACAATTACCTGTTTTTTTACTTTTTTTATCTCTTTTTTTTAATTTTTCTCTTATTCTTCTTCTCCAGTTCAAATAATCAAAACCCAGTTGTGGACAATAAAAATTCTGAAGATATAAAATGAGGAAGGACTGCCATTGTTTTTTTTTTGAGAGAAGAGATTGTTTGACATAGTGATTTGCTTCCTAGTTAAGGGGAAAAAGGCAGTATTATAGTCAAATATAATTTTTGAATTCAATGATGGGAGAGGATGAGTAGTATAACACCACCCCCGGATATGGATGACGACTCAAAAATCAAATGATGAAGTTTTCAAGCAAAGAGATAAACCATGAATACACAATTAGAAACAAACTGGTTACAGATTGGGAAAGAAGGAGGGGGAAAAAGCAAAAAAATAAAAAAGGGAAGAAAGGAATTGTAGCAGGACGACATCATTTCTGTCAGATTAGAGTAACGACGTTATAACTAAGTTACCAATTTGATGTGTAAATTGGAATTTAATTTTTAATTTTTTAATTTTTTTGTCGAGTAATTTAATTTTTTATCGGACGTCCCCAAGGGACGTGTAAATTGAGAAAAAGACAACAAAAAAAGAAAAAAAACGGAAATACCGTTCGGGACAGTGGCTTACCATTGCTTGGGCAATCTGGTATGACCGAAACTGTGAGAGATTGGGAGATACACGAAGGGAACCTGGCGCTTCTTTGGCCTTCGCAACCTCTTACTGGGAGCAGTATCTCAAGGCAATGGAAACGAAGAAGGAGGATCACAGTCAGCGTGCTGAGACTCTCTCGTGCAACAAGCAGCAGCCTGTGGATTCTGTCCTGCTGCGAGTTGATGGGGCACTGTTTAGGACCCTTGGCCATGGAGGCGCTGGTGGAGTAGTACTGACAAGCGATGGCCAGTTCCTTGCTGCTTTCTCAAAGCGCATCCCTGGTGTGCGAGACCCACTTCTTGCAGAAGCTGTTGCGATGCGGGAATGCCTCAAGTTAGCAAGAGACTGTGGCTTTAACCATCTGTGGGTGGAGACTGATTCCCAGCTACTAGTGCAACAGTTGAACAGAACTAGCTGGATAGACTTGTCGTACTTAGGGTCTGTCATAGCTGATATCAGGGCATTGCATGAACTGGGCCTGGTCTCTTGTTTTAAGCACATTCCCAGATTGCAGAATAGCATGGCTCATGACCTTGCTCGGCGGGCGCAACACACCAATGACCAATGCGTCTGGCTGGGGGACCCGCCACCTTTTCTTTAATTCTCTGCTACCCGTTGTATGATTCTTTTAAATGTTTTGTATGGGCGTTTAATCGCCAGACTTTTGGATTAAATAAAATGCATGGCATCTTCTCTTCAAAAAAAAGAAGAGAGGAAGGTTCAACTTGGAGTAAAAAAAAACAAAAAGTTTTTCTTTCGTCAATAGATTTAGCCGACTTCATAAAAAAAAAAAAAAAATTAGCCGACGTCAACGTGTATAAAAAAAAAATAGATTTAGAAAGACAAACAACCCAAAAGCGAAGACGGCCAGTGGATGAGAGACTATATAATGGCTCCCCGAAAAACCTCCACCAAAGAGATTCGATACATAGGCGTCAGAAAGAGACCGGGGGGCCGGTACGGCGCGGATATCCGCGACCTGGGAAAGAAAGTCCGGGTATGGCTTGGCACTTTTGACACTGCCGAGGAGGCCGCGCGTGCTTATGACGCGGCTTCTCGCGAGTTCCGCGGTGCTAAGGCCAAGACCAATTTCCCCACGGCTTCTGTCGCCAAGACCTCTCGGTCGAGGAGGAGGAGCAAAGGAAACAGCCGCAGGAAACGCGGCGGTGAGCTGCAGTGCGGTTAGTTTGAATTTTGCTTTCTTTACAAAATCCTTTTCTGTATTAAATTTGAATTTACTAAGCTTGATAATGAGTTTTTGGCTACGGCTTGTTACGTGCAGATAGATCTCCCAATGAGTTAGCTCAGTCGGCGTCTGATATTGGTAAAACAGACTGTGGTAAGTGTTTCAAGTCAATGCCTTAATAGCGTCTAGTTTGGTATTAGGCTGCACTTAATACGACCTCAATCCTTGCTGCTATTACACAAGTAATGGGCCTTTTGCTTTTTCTAATTTGCAGGTGATAGTTGCAGAATTGTTCAACGTCAATGTCAAGTTGTCCGTGAAGTTAAACTTGGAGGTACCCTGAAACGCTGCCAAAAAAGAGCTAGAAGTGGTGACGGGCACGAGAAACTGCAACTTCATAAAGTAAGGATTGAATTTGAACATGTTCAGTCCCACTGTAATGTTTCTTCTTTTTTTTTCTTTTTTTTTTTTTTCTGCTCATCTGATATATCCGTTTGAATTGTTTTCCTAGAAACGCAAAGGTGTTATGGTACAAGAAAATGTGGAGTTGAAAAATCTTGGATTTTCCCAAAATGCCTCATCACATGAAGAACGTTTCCAATCTTCCACGGTCGAAAGTAAGAGAGAGCATCCCATGAACACTGAACAACGTTGTGTAGGTGTTGGTTTCCAATCTCCCACGGTCAAAAGCAAGAGAGAGCATCCCAAGAACACTGAACAACGTTGTGTAAGTTGTTGTTTTATTTGCGTTAACGACATTATTAATTTATGAATTTTAGTGATTCTTAAGTTGGTTGGTGATGTTCCTTTTGACAGAAAATGGTGATTTTCTCGCCTGACTTTGATGGAGACGACGAAATGCTTGAAAAACTATTTCCCCACAGAGGTATTGAATTTTAACCTTTAATAATGCTGCTCCTGTTGGAGACGAATCTGAGAAAATATTTCATGCAATTTCAACTGGAATAGCTAGAAATGATGTTTTTACAGTTTCTTCTTTAATCTGATGCATTCCTCAAAATGCGTTTCATTGATAACACTGAAGAAAGATATGTTTCAGGTGTTTGGCTTCAATGGGAACCCCTAACTGCACTTCCCTTGTTTATATCTATACTCTGACTTATGTGCTAGTCAATTGTCCAAAAATAATCTCTGACAGAATCACGCACTTCAAAAGCATCACAGTGACAACACCTTTCTTCTCTGTCTCATTTTCTTTTTTTGCCCTTTGCCACACCACCTGGTCTTTGTGATATCTTGGTCCAGATGCAAGATTCAAGGCTGTAGTCTATAGGTTTTAGGTTACTCTTTTTTACTTTTTAATACTAGAAGAGCATCCCAGCCGATCGCCGGGCTAATCTCTTCCCATGGCTTGACGGGTCACCCGTATGTGGCAGGGCCGCTAACAACAGCACATCTCCCGTACACTTGCTCCCACTAGAACTCAAAACTTAGACCTTGGGTTTTAAGGGAAATGCGGCACGTTACCACTATACCGAATGCTAGTTGGTTAGGTTTTAGGTTACTTGCCATGTTGAATCAATAAACAATTGGGATCTAAATTGATTTTTCATGCATCACACTTTTTCTAACATATCGGGTTCATTTTGATACTTTGTGAACTAATTTGGAGGATGCAACGTAGTTGATTTTGGAGGTGACTGGATAGCTTTTGTTATTTGTTTAAATTACAAAATGGGAAGTGTGATTAGAATATAATAAGTCAAGTACACATGCTTTTTATTTGTTGCACCAGTGGTATATTATCCACTAGATTTCTCTGAAATTTAGTGTTTTCGGCCTTTTCCAGTTTGGTGTAAGCAAATGAAAAAGAACTCTTTGTGGTCGCGGTGTATACTTTAAAGGTTGCTAGTCGGTTTAAGAGAAATGCAGGACGACTTACCACTACACCCAATGCTAGTTGGTTAGGTTTTAGGTTACCTAGGGTTGAAATCCATTAACAATCCACTTTTATAATGATTTTTCATGCATCATTGGGTTCATGGTGATACTTTGTGAACTAATTTGGAGGATGCAGCGATATTTTGGAGGCGACTTGATAGCTTTTTTTAATTGTTTAAATTACAAAATGGAAAGTGTGATTGAAATATAGCAACTCGAGTACGAATGCATTTTATTTGTCGCACCAGTGGTATATGCACTAGATTTCTCTGAAATTTAGTGTTTGCAGCCTTTATCACTTTAGTGTATGCAAATGAAACACAACTCTTTGTGGTTTCTATGTACACTTTAAAGGTTGCTGTGATGGATTGAGTCTTGCAGAGATGACTAATCTTTGTGAATGGAGACCTCGAATGAGCCGTGGCCAGCTCCTAACCTACTAAAAGGCCAATCAAAAGCTTTTTGTTGAAGTATAAGTTTGTCAATAGCCAAATGAAATATATGAGTGAGAGCAAGTATATAGACAAAGTAGTCATTTGGGGGCTTTGTTGACTAAAATATTACAGCACAATAAATCAGAATCTTCCTTAGTTTGCTGAATTTGTACTAGTAAAACTTCTAACAGAAACCACTGTTAGGAAACACCACAGAGAGCCTAAACATGCAATACTATAAGAAGGTAAGAGGAGGAAACACTTGTCTTGTTTGATTCTGATTAGACCAAGTCAAATTGGATTTCTATAAGCTCTCGGAAAGCTTCTTTATGTCCGTGTCTGTGGCTCATGTCATGAAGAAAGTGTTCTCTGTTGTTGTTCTTTCTTACACATCAGGCTATTGCACAGCTTTGGTAAACTGACAGGTTTCTGTTTATTGAATTACCGACTGTATAATTATTACTACTAGGATCTGGATGTCAATTAATTGCCATAAAATTTGACTACCATGTTGCATTCATTATTTGCTGTCCAAGTCAGCAATGCTCACCTCCATTGATGTTGGGAGTGGTCCCTAAGATTCTTTAGAGGTGACCACTATTTTTCCCGTTACAGCTTAGTTAAAGCTGTTTTTCATTTTCTGGCCAAAAAAAGAAGGAAATTTTGCATATTAGAATGATTTGACAAGAGGTGTATTTTTGTTTCTTTTAGACTTCGAAGATAGAGTTTCAAATTGGAGCGGGATGTCAGGTGTTAAAGGGAGATTTGATCCCCTTGTTTTGTGGGAGGAGGTGAAGGACACTTACAGGGTGGATTTAGTCTCATTCAGTGCTTTGCCTGTGAATAAACACATGGAGAAGGATGGATGGCATAGCTATTGTACTAAAAAGAAATTGGAGAGAGTCTTGGTAAACCTTCAATGTCAAAATGCTCTATTGGAAGCAGAAATTGACCAAGTTAAATGTAGGCTTGGTAGCGATCATCATGTTTCTCAGGAGTGTGTAAGTTTTCTACCTTCTCCTTTTGAACTATGAATCCAAAAATGTATGTTGCAGGTTGATGGCTATTGGTTGTATCGCTTGCTTCTCTTATTACATTTCTCTTGTTTACATGTCTATTGTGCTTTCTATTTTCTGACCACTGATTACCGATCAGGATTAGTGCTTCCTTATTTTAGCTGGTGGTCATGACCGTTGACTAATGTTTCCAGCAGTGTATGACAGATATTTGTTGTTGTGGCTGTCCATTGTTCATTATGTGTCAATGATCTACTATCATTTGCGAATCACGATTAGTGTCTTATACTTTCTTTAATTGTATGAAACCATGAAAAGACTTACATTTTATGAAGTGTCAAGATAACTTCGTTTAATCACAGACATCTTCTCCTTCCATGTACTATTGTCAGGGGGTTGGTATGTGTTCTGCAATAATTTTTTCTAGTATATTTATGCATTTATGTCTTGAATTTGCAGGGGAAATTGAATCAGAAACCAGATATTTGTGGGACTCTCCCATTCGACTGCATTGCAAACATCATCTCCTTTACATCCCCTCGGGATGCATGTCGATTGTCACTTGTTTGTCGTGAATTTTGTGCTGCTGCAAGGATGGATGCTGTGTGGGAGAGATTTCTGCCGTCTGATTTTGATGACTATTTTATGCCATCTGATTTTGATTACAATTTTCTGCCATCTGATTTTGAAGACTATTTTCTGCCATCTGATTTTGATGACAATTTTCTGCATACAAACTCTTCCTCGACGGCAAAGGAAAAGTTTGATACTCTTTGTCGCAAATCTGTCTTTCTAGATGACGGCTCCATGGTAAGCAATCTTCCTTTGACTCTGTTCGAATCTTCCCTGAAATCTCAGTGAGGGAGATTAATTATTGTTTATTGTTGGACAGATGCATCGTTTTCACTCTCGCTTCTCATTTCTTTCTCTTCCTTTTTTGTTTTGAAATGATCTATTTTTCCACGACGCAGTCTTTTGTTGACAGACGGACTGGGAAAAAATGCTTGCTGATATGGGATTCTAGACTTAATAGATGGTTGGTACTCTACTATTCTATATTTATTAAGTCATGCGCATGCCTCCATTTTCTCGATGAAGTTTTTACTTCTTGTTAAGCCATTGTGGTCTCGGTTAACATATTTTGGAAACTAATGGCATTTTTTTTTCCCCCTCTCCAGTAGCAGGGGTGATCGGCTACGTTTTGGTATGAGTCAGGTCGGGTTTGAGTGCAAACTTTTGTCGCCTAAAACTACTTATGTTGCCTACCTTGTGTATAAGTTGTGCAAAACCTGCCATAATGCTGAGGGAACATGGTTGGAGTTATTTCGTCATCACGAAGGAACTGATAGAAGAGGATTGGGCCAGGGCCATGTATTGCTGGATCCTCCAGAAGATATGGATGTAATGCCTCGTGAGAGACCGGATGGTTGGAAGGAGATGGTGATGGGTGAGTACTTCAATGATTTTGGAGACGATGGGGCTAAAAAAATTGAATGGCGTGTTGGGTTAGCTGAGGATGTACGTCATATTTCTGTGATGCTACATGGCTTCATCTTTCGTGGATTTGAATTTAGACCCAAGGTTGTCAATTCTTCCTAACCTATGGTTACGGTTCTGGATGGAAGATTGCGTTCGGTTGTTGCCCAGTAGGAAGAGGCTGCTGTTTTCGTCGCTTTCTCCTGTTGTATTATTTATCAATAGTCTCTCATCCCGCATATTATGCGGGTTGCATTTGTTAAAATAAAAGTATTTGTACCTCATTTAAATAATTTTGAAGTTTTTCACAATAAATATTATTATCTGTGTACCAATTGTAACATTTGTTATAGTGTTATAAATTATATTTTTTTCTTTTCACTATTGTTTTGGGCTTCCAATAATATGTGAGCTGGTGACATGCAACAGCACTTAAGATGAATAAAAAGAGCTGACAGTAACAAGTAAAGGATTAAATTTTTTTTTGATCACTGTATTACTTTTAAATTTTCTTTTTGTCGAATATTACTGTTAAAAAAGTGGAAGTTGTCCTCATATAACATTAGATAGAAAAATATTATTGGTTAATTATTAGATTTGTGTAATAGACACTAGATATGACACTTGAAGGCAACATGATTGAATCAGGGGGAATACAGGAAATTTAGTTAGCGGTTAAAGGCAGCCCAAAAAAATTGCTCTAAACTGCTGAAGCTTGGACACTGATTGGAAATAATGAGAGCCAAACCGATGAATTAAGGCTTGGATTATGATGATTTTACCACCGGTCTAAATAAGAAATAAATCTAGGGGGGAGGGGGGGATTGTTCATATTATTTATCTAACATCCTGTGTTAGAATTTGGTTAGATTTTATCTAACAACTAATGTTAATCTCGATAACTATTAACACATACAAATAATTCATAGCAGACAACTGAATTAAGGAATATGATCAACAATCTTAATAACTCTTGAATAGTCCAACAGGGGCAGGCCTCATTGAACTTCCCATACAGGTCATGTCCCAGTGCTTCATAACTACAAAAAAAATCAGATATTTTGTAAACTTACCGGCAAGTCCAATCAGTAAAAGAGCACTGAAATGGACAAGAAAGCCAATATCTTATATACAATTTCACGTAATTTTCAAATTACTACAATAAGTGCTTACCGAATGATTGATTAAGCGTGCCATATTTCCCTTGTTTGTGGCGTCAATTACTACTTCCCATCACCATCTGACATAGCGCTCTTCATTTTGTTGGAATAGTGTTGCCCATTCCAATCCCACATCTTGGAGAAAGTGCTTGTGGGGAGTTTTATTTTGCTATAAATAGAACTCCCCCTTGCCTTAGAAATCCATCCCAAATTAGAGTAAATTGTATCCTAACAATTGTACTAAATATTCTTCCTCTCCTATTAAAAGAGCAGTGCTCCGGAGACGTAGGCATAATTGGCTGAACTCCGTTAACAATTTTTTTGAGTGTGTTCTTTCTTTATTTTTCCGCCTTTATATTTTCCGCATTTGTTTATTTGTTTAGTATTCAACATTGGTCGGCTAAGCCGCCTTATCTCTTTGTTGGCTGGCAAAGCCGCCTTGTTTCATTTGTTGGCCGGCTAAGCCGCCTTTGTCGGGTATAGGTTGTGAATTATAACACAATGGTTGGAAGGAGATGGTGATGGGTGAGTACTTCAATGATTTTGGAGACGATGGGGCTAAAAAAATTGAATGGCGTGTTGGGTTAGCTGAGGATGTACGTCATATTTCTGTGATGCTACATGGCTTCATCTTTCGTGGATTTGAATTTAGACCCAAGGTTGTCAATTCTTCCTAACCTATGGTTACGGTTCTGGATGGGAGATTGCTTTCGGTTGTTGCCCAGTAGGAAGAGGCTGCTGCTTTCGTCGCTTTCTCCTGTTGTATTATTTATCAATAGTCTCTCATCCCGCGTATTATGCGGGTTGCATTTGTTAAAATAAAAGTATTTGTACCTCATTTAAATAATTTTGAAGTTTTTCACAATAAATATTATTATCTTTGTACCAATTGTAACATTTGTTATAGTGTTATAAATTATATTTTTTTCTTTTCACTATTGTTTTGGGCTTCCAATAATATGTGAGCTGGTGACATGCAACAGCACTTAAGATGAATAAAAAGAGCTGACAGTAACAAGTAAAGGATTAAATTTTTTTTGATCACTGTATTACTTTTAATTTTTTTTTGTCGAATATTACTGTTAAAAAACTGGAAGTTATCCTCATGTAACATTAGATAGAAAAATATTATTGGTCAATTATTAGATTTGTGTAATAGACACTAGATATGACACTTGAAGGCAACATGATTGAATCAGGGGGAATACAGGAAATTTAGTTAGCGGTTAAAGGCAGCCCAAAAAAATTGCTCTAAACTGCTGAAGCTTGGACACTGATTGGAAATAATGAGAGCCAAACCGATGAATTAAGGCTTGGATTATGATGATTTTACCACCGGTCTAAATAAGAAATAAATCTAGGGGGGAGGGGGGGACTGTTCATATTATTTATCTAACATCCTGTGTTAGAATTTGGTCTAACAACTAATGTTAATCTTGAAAACTATTAACACATACAAATAATTCATAGCAGACAACTGAATTAAGGAATATGATCAACAATCTTAATAACTCTTGAGTAGTCCAACAGGGGCAGGCCTCATTGAACTTCCCACACAGGTCATGTCCCAGTGCTTCAGAACTACAAAAAAAATCAGATATTTTGTAAACTTACCAGCAAGTCCAATCAGTGAAAGAGCACTGAAATGGACAAGAAAGCCAATATCTTATATACAATTTCAGGTAATTTTCAAACTACTACAATAAGTGCTTACCGAATGATTGATTAAGCGTGCCATATTTCCCTTGTTTGTGGCGTCAATTACTACTTCCCATCACCATCTCACATAGCGCTCTTCATTTCTCATATAGAGCTCTTTTGATGCTAATCTTGCCGATGTTACACAGAATAGAGAGACCAGATGGTTGGAAGGAGATGGTGATGGGTGAGTACTTCAATGATTTTGGAGACGATGGGGCTAAAAGAATTGAATGGCATGTTTGGTTAGGTGAGGATGTACGTCGTGCTTCCGCGATGCTATATGGCTTCATCTTACGTGGATTTTGAATTTAGACCCAAGGTTGTCGATTCTTCCTAACCTCTATGGCTACGTTTCTGGATGGAAGATTGCGTTAGATTGTTTCTTCTGCTGTATTATTCATCATTAGTCTCTCATCCCGCGTATTATGTGGGTTGCGGGTTGCATTTGTTTAAAGGATTTGTAACTCATTTAAATGTTCATTATTATCCTTATACCAATTGTAACATTTGTTATAGTGTTATAAATTATATGTTCTTTTTACGCTACTGTTTTGGGCTTCCAATAATATGTGTGTTGGTAACATGAATAACACTTAAGATGAATAGAAGAGTTGACAGTAACAATTAAAGAGGATTAAAATTTTTTTGGTCATTATTTTGCTTCTTAAAATTGATTGGATTTTTGTGTTAGAATTTGGTTGGATTTTATTTATCCTTTTGCGTTATTTTGCCTATTTATTTATGTCTAACCGATTTACTGATACATCACATTGGCAACCATTGCTTTGGAGAGTAATTATAAAGGGACACAAGCACCGTGGAATTGGTGCTGACTGCTGACATCCTCCCCAACGGCTAGTGGGATTTTGAGATAATTAATTTAAGATGTTTTATCCGCGTCTTAGGCTGATTGCATTTGTTCCCCCACCTGCTCCATTTGGGGATGACGGCATAGCTATTTAGGAGAACACCCCTTTGGCGAGAGTGTAGTACAAAATCGGCATATAATCTTATGTCACAAGCTCAACACGACCCAAAAGATGCTTGGAAATTGGTGTGGAAGTGGAAAGGCATCCTACAAATTTGTATGTGGCAAGAATGTGTATATGTCGCACTCTTCACCAACTCCAATCACTTCACCAACTCCAATCAAGTTTGTCATCACGTAGCTTCATGCAACCTCTGCCACCGTTGCAATATGCAAAACGAATCATCCCTACACGCACTCCTCTCCATTGTGATTTTGGACAAAAGGTTTGGCTTTAATTTATTAAACTCTAGTTTGTAGCCTGGTCTACAGATCTAAGATATACCATTGTAGCTATCTAATCCTTTAAGGGCAGTGCACTAGTGTAACTCGCAAAGCCTCTATAACCTAATCTTTGGCTTATGGCAACTTTGGAAGGTACGAATGTTTAAGCCCCAACACTTGAGGAGATTTCACATAATATCCACCTAGCATTAGCTAATCTGTAAAGAGAATACATTGCTCACCAAGGCGCGGCACAACGTTCAACCAGAGTAGCGGTATTACTTGGCTATAGTCCCCTTGTGCCTCTATAACTGCCTAAACGCGAATGTTGATGGAATTGTGTGTATCAAGCATCTATGAGCGAGCAAGTATCGGGGAAGTTTTGCAGGACACCAATAACATTGGGATTNTTACAAACCCCTACCAACTGAAAACCCCAAGACAGATAATACTTTATTATGGCTCCCGGGAAAATGCCCGCCACCCCGAAAACCTCCACGAAAGAGATTCGTTACATAGGCGTCAGGAAGAGACCGGGTGGCCGGTGCGGCGCCGATATTCGCGACCCGGGAAAGAAAGCCCGGGTCTGGCTTGGAACTTTTGACACTGCCGAGGAGGCCGCGCGTGCTTATGATGCGGCTTCTCGCGAATTCCGCGGAGCCAAGGCCAAGACCAACTTCCCCGCGGTCACGGAACGGAGTCCTATCCCCAACGCCAAGACCCCACGGTTGAGGAGGAGGAGGAGCAAAGGAAACCGCCGCAGGAAACGCGGCGGCGAGCTGCAGTGCGGTTTGTTTGAATTTCGCTTTTCGTAACAAAATCTAATTTTTGTATTAAAATTTGAATTGCTGGTGTGTGTTGATTAAGAAGCTCGATAATGAGTTTTTGACTACGGCTTGCTACGTGCAGATCGATCTCGCAACGAGTTAGCTCAGTCGTCGTCTGATATTGGTAAAGCCAACTCATTAGCATCCACTTGGTCTACTAGTTTGGTAGTGGGCTGAAGTTAGTACGACTTGGGTCCTTGTAGCTATTGCACAAGTAACTGGCTTTTCTTTTCTTTAATTTGCAGATGATAGTTGCAGAACTGTAAAACGTCAATATCAAGTTGTCCGTGACGTTAAGCTTGGAGGTACCCTGAAACGCTGCCAAAAAAGAGCTAGAGGTGGTGAAGGGCACGAGAAACTGCAACTTCATAAGGTAAGGATTGAATTTGAACATGTTCACTCCCACCGTAATGTTTGTTTCTTGTTCTGTTTAACTGATATATCCGTTTGAATTATTTTCCTAGAAAAGCAAAGGTGTTATTCTACCAGAAAATGTGGAGTTGAAAAGCCTTGGATTTTCCGAAAATGCTTCATCACAGAAAGAAGGTTTACAATCCACCTTAGTAGAAACTAAGAGAGAGCATCCCAAGAACACTGAACAACGTTGTGGAGGTGTTGGTTTCCAATCTTCCACGGTCAAAAGTAAGAGAGAGCATCCCAAGAACACTGAACAACGTTGTGTAAGTGTTGTTTTATTTGTGTTAATGACATTATTAATTTATAATGATTACCAAGGTAGATGCTTCATATCAAGTGGAATTAAAGTTGGCAGTCTGCTCTAACAGAAAATCAAAAGCATGGGACCAGATGTGCTATTAACCCTTTTTTTTAAAATGTTTTTTTTACTTTCTGCGTTTGTGTTTTTCTCCTCTGTTGTATGTGCCTTAGCTCGGCCGTGCTTAGGTTAATGGATGAGGACCTTTTGCTCACACATTTTCTTTTTGTTCTTGCTGCCGGGAATTAGTGATTCTTAAAATTAGTGGTTGGTGATGTTCCTTTTGAAGAAAATGGTGATTTTCTCGCCTGACTTTGATCAAGATACAAGAATGCTTGAAAAACTATTTCCCCACAGGGGTATTGAATTTCAACCTTTAATAATGCTGATCCTACTAGAGAGGAATCTGACAAAATGTTTCATAACAGTTCAACTGGAATAGCTGGAAACGGTGTCTTGGTACTTTGTATGCAGTTTCTTCTTTAATCTGATGCATTCCGCAATGCATTTCATTGATAACACCGAAGAAAGATATCCCCAGGTGTTTGACTACAGTGGGAACCCCTAACTACACTTCCCTTGTTCATATCTATATTCCGACTTAATGTGGTAGTCAATTGTCCAAAAATAATCTCTGACAGAATCACACTCCAAAAGCATCACAGTGACGACACCTTTCTTCCTTCTCATTTCGTTATAAGCAATCCGGATCTAAAATGATTTTTCCCGCATCACACTTTTTCTATTATATTGGGTTCATCTTGATACTTTGTGACTAATACGGAGGATGCATTGTAGTTGATTTTGGTGTCGACTTGATAGCTTTTGTTATTTGTTTAAATTACAAAATGGAAGGTGTGGTTGGAATATAACAAGTCGAGTATGAATTCATTGCATTTGTCGTATCAGTGGTATATGCATCAGATTTCTCTGAAATTTAGTGTTTGCAGCCTTTATCACTTTAGTGTATGCAAATGAAACACAACTCTTTGTGGTCGCTGTGTACACTTTAAAGGTTGCTGTGATGGATTGAGTTTTGCAGAGATGACTAATCTTTGAGAATGAAGACCTCGAATAAGCCGTGGCCTGTACCTAACCTACTAAAAGGCCAATCAAAAGCTTTTTGTTGAAGTATAAGTTTGTCAATAGCCAAAAGAAATATATGAAGTGAGAGCAATGATATAAACAAAGGAGTCATTTAGGGGTTTTGTTGGCTAAAATATTACAGCACAACAAATCAAGATCTTCCTTAGTTTGCAGAATATGTACTAGTAAAACTTCTAACAGAAACCACTGTTAGGAAACACTACAGAGAGCCTAAACATGCAATACTATAAGATGGTAAGAGGAGGAAACACTTGTCTTGTTTGATTCTGATTAGACCAAGTCAAATTGGATTTCTATAAGCTTTCGGAAAGCTTCTTTATGTCTGTGTCTATGGCTCATGTCATGAAGAAAGTATTCTCTTTTGTTGTTCTTTCTTAGACATCATGCTATTTTTCTGCTTTGGTAAACTGTCAGGTTTCTGTTAATTGAATTACGCGCTGTATAATTATTACAGCTAAGATCTGGATGTCAACTAATTACCATAAAATTTGACTACCATGTTGCATTCATTATTTGCTGTCCGAGTCAGCAATGGTCACCTCCATTGATGTTGGGAGTGGTCCCTAAGATTCTTTAGAGGTGACCACTCTTTTTCCCATTACAGCTTAGTTAAAGCTGTTTTTCATTTTCTGGCCAAAAAAAGAAGGAAACTTTGCATAATAGAATGATTTGACAAAAGGCGTATTTTTGTTTCTTTTAGACTTCGAAAAAAGAGTTTCAAATTTGTGCACGTTGGCAGGAGTTATGGGGAGATTTGATCCCCTTGTTTTGTGGGAGGAGGTGAAGGACACTTACAGGGTGGATTTATTCTCATTCAGTGCTTTGCCTGTGAATAAACACATGGATAAGGATGGATGGCATAGCAATTGTACTAAAAAGAAATTGGAGCAAGGCTTGGTAAACCTTCAATGTCAAAATGCTGTATTGGAAGCAGAAATTGACCAAGTTAAATGTAGGCTTGGTAGCAATCAACATGTTTCTCTAGAGTGTGTAAGTTTTCTACCTTCTCCTTTTGAACTATGAATCCCAAAAACTATGTTGCAGGTTGATAGCCATTGGTTGTCCCGTTTGCTTCTCTTATTATATTTCTCTTGTTTAGATGGTCTATTGTGCTTTTCTAGTTTCTGACCACTGATTACCAATCAGGATTATTGTTTCCTTATTTTTGCTGGTGGGCATGACCACTGACCGATGGTTCCAGCGGTGCATGAAAGATATTAGTTGCCGTGGTTGTCCAATGTTCATAATGTGTCAGTGATCTAAAATGAAAAGACTTAAATTTTGTGAAATGTCAAGATAACTTGTTTTTTCTTTTTTAATCACAGACATCCTCTCCTTCCATGCACTATATGGTCAGGGGATCGGTATATGTTTTGCAATAATTTTCTGTAGTACATTTATGCATTTATGTCTTGAATTTGCAGGGGAAATTGCAGCAGAAGCCAGATATTTGTGGGACTCTCCCAGTCGACTGCATTGCACACATCATCTCCTTTACATCCCCTCGGGATGCATGTCGATTGTCACTTGTTTGTCGTGAATTTTGTGCTGCTGCAAGGATGGATGCTGTGTGGGAGAGATTTCTGCCATCTGATTTTGATGACAATTTTCTGCATACAAACTCTTCCTCGTCGGCAAAGGAAAAGTTTGATAATCTTTGTCACAAATCTGTCTTTCTAGATGACGGCTCCATGGTAAGCAATCTTCCTTTGATTCTGTTCGAATCTTCCCTGAAATCTCAGTGAGGGAGATTAATTATTGTTCTCTCGCTTCTCATTTCTTTCTCTTCCTTTTTTGTTTTGAAATGATGTATTTTTCCACGACGCAGTCTTTTGTTGACAGACGGACTGGGAAAAAATGTTTGCTGATATGGGATTCTAGACTTAATAGATGGTTGGTACTCTACTATTCTATATTTATTAAGTCATGCGCATGCCTCCATTTTCTGGATGAAGTTTTTACTTGTTGTTAAGCCATTGTGGTCTTAGTTAACATATTTTGGAAATTAATGGCATTTTTTTTTCCCTCTCCAGGGGTGATCGGCTAAGTTTTGGTGTGAGTCAGGTCGGGTTTGAGTGCAGACTTCTGTCGCCTAAAACTACTTATGTTGCCTACCTTGTGTATAAGTTGGACGAAACCTGCCATGATGCTGAGGTAACATGGATAGAGTTATTTTGTCACGAAGGAACTGGTGGAAGAGGATTGGGCCAGGGCCATGTATTGCTGGATCCTCCTGGATAAAATGCCTCGGGAGAGACCGGATGGTTGGAAGGAGATGGTGATGGGTGAGTACTTCAATGATTTTGGAGACGATGGAGGAGCTAAAAAAATTGAATGGCGTGTTTGGTTAGGTGAGGCTGTACGTCGTGCTTCCGCGATGCTATATGGCTTCATCTTACGTGGATTTGAATTTAGACCCAAGGCTGTCAATTCTTCCTCACCTATGGCTACGTTTCTGTACTTGTTAAAAATATTTATAACCCATTTCAAGATTGTTAAGTTTTTTTTTTAATAATAAATATTACCATCTTTATGCCAACATTTATTATAGTGTGTTATAAACTATGTTTCTTTCCACTATTGTGTTTGGGCTTGTATATGCTCCTATTATATATGAGTTGGTGACATACAATTACGCGTAGATGAATAAAAGCGTTGATAGTAACAATTAAACGACTAAAGTCATTGTATTACTCTCCAAAATTAATATTACTCTCTAAAATTAATTAAAATTCATTCTTGTGTTAGAATTTAGTAAGTATCATCTACAACCGATGTTTCTAGTGCAAATTGTAGGAAAATAAATAAAACAAAAATAAAATAAAATGTGTTTTGCTGACTTATGATTTTATGAAATGTATAAAGAAAATTCTTATAGGGTGTATATCGACGCGACCCTGCCACCCTGGTCAGATATGAATTAGTTGAGGCAAATCTACCACACCGGATGGAAACAAAAAAAAAAATGCAGATCAATATTGGACTTTCTATTACCAGATCTCGCTGTTGGACTTGGGCCGACTGCATCATCGCACTTGGGCCGCGAGGAGACGTTGTATTTTGCTGCTGGATTTCTTTACGCATATCATTTTTTTTGTTGGACTTGGTCCATTGTTCTGTGTTTTAGAGCTCGGATTAGTTAGACTAGCATTACCTCTTGCCGCCAAGCTGAGAACAATTACAAGGAACTAGCAACACAACATACATAAAATTTCAGTTGTGTTTGAAAGTTAAACATCTATATATATATAGAAAAGACAACATATTTATGCAGCCAATCCCGTGGCGTCTAGTCAAGAATGCTGCTTTTTACAGCAGCTGTTTTACAGTTCCAGAACTAGAATGATTCGAGGTTGAATCTCGATTAAAAAATAGAGTTAAAGCTGCAACTACTGTAGGGATTCCTTCTTTTAGTAATGATGGAAATGAGTATCACATTTTACTCCCGCTTCTATTTTCTTTCTCTTCCTGTTTTGTTTTGAAATGATCTATTTTTCCACGACGCAGTCTTTTGTTGACAGACGGACTGGGAAAAAATGTTTGCTGATATATGGGATTCTTCACTTAAATGGATGGTTAGTACTCTACCATTCTATGGTGATATTATTGGCTGGACCAATAGAATTGCAATTGGCAAACCATTATAAGAACATGTGTCCTTTTTTATTGGTTGGTACTCTACTATTTCTATATTTATTAAGTCATGCGCATGCCTCCATTTTCTCGATGAAGTTTTTACTTGTTTGACTCCTACTTAACATATTTTGGAAGTTAATGGCAAATTTCTTTTTCTCTCCAGTATCAGGGGTGAACGGCTAAGTTTTGGTGTGAGTCAGGTCGGGTTTGAGTGCAAACTTTTGTCGCCTAAAACTATGTATGCTGCCTACCTTGTGTACAATTTGCTGGAAACCAGCCATGATCCTGAGGTAACAAGGATAGAGTTATTTCGCCATGAAGGAACTGGTAGTAAAGGATTGGGACAGGGCCATGTATTGCTGGATCTTCCAGAAGATATGGAGGAAATGCCTCGGGAGAGACTGGATGGTTGGAAGGAGATGGTGATGGGTGAGTACTTCAATGATTTTGGAGACGATGGAGGAGCTAAAAAGAATTGAATGGCGTGTTTGGTTAGGTGAGGATGTACGTCGTGCTTCCGTGATGCTACATGGCTTCATCTTACGTGGGATTGAATTTAGACCCAAGGTTGTCGATTCTTCCTAACCTCCATGGTTACGTTTCTGGATGGAAGATTGCGATCGCTTGCTTCTCCTGCTGTACAATTTATCACTATTCTCTCATCCCGCATATTATGCTGGTTGCATTTGTTAAAAATATTGTGGCCCATTTAAGGATTGTTAAGTTTTTTTTATAATAAATATTACTATCTTTATGCCAATTGTAACATTTATTATAGTGTTATAAATTATGATTTTTTCCACTATTGTTTTGGGCCTGTATATGCTCCAATTATATATATGAGTTGGTGACATACAATTACGCTTAGATGAATAAAAGCGTGATAGTAACAATTAATCGACTAAAGTCATTGTATTACTCTCTAAAATTAATTAAAATTCATTCTTGTGTTAGAATTTATTTGGATGGTTGTGTTAAAATTTGGCTGTACTTTACAGTTTAACCCCCAAAGACAAATAGACTTTATCATGGCTCCCAGAAAAAGGCCCACCACCCCAAAAACTTCTGAAAGAGATTCGTTATAGAAGTGTCAGGAAAAAAAAAAAAAGTTTTGCAATCATAAACAATTTTGGTATATGTATTTTTCTTGTTAGGTTGGTAGGTGCTATTTCAAATTTCCAGACTCGACGGTGAATAACAAGGCCTTTCTTGAATTGTTCAACAAAGGTAGGATTGTAATTTCCCTTGTTTTGCAAATGTTTTATAATAACTGTATGTCGATGTTGGACTTTTTATTAACAGATCTCTCTCTGTTGGACTTGGACCGCTGAATCATCGTACTTGGGCCGCGAGAAGACGTTTATTTTGCTGCTGGACTTCTTTACGCATATCATTTTTTTGTTGGACTTGGTCCATTGTTTTGTGTCTTAGAGCTTGGATTAGTTAGACTAGCATTGGTGTTAACTGGTAATTGCTTACTGTTTTTTTTTTTTTTTTTATGTATAACCCTATCAATGTTATTAGCGTAGGAACGTTCTGAGAATAACTTCCCAAAAATAAAATGAGAGCAGAAAAAAAAAAAACAAACAAAGTAAAGGGCCTACCAAATACAAACCTATAAACTAGACGCATAGTTGACTTACCATTTCTATCTGACGAAGTAGAAAAAGAAAAATACTGGTTACCAGAAACACAAACTAAAGAAATAAAATATACTCTCGTGTCAACTAAGGTAACCTTCTTTAATGCAAAAACCTACAAAACAGAACACTACACAATTTCTTGGAGGCTCACTTTGGTTGGGGGATTGACTTAGACCGTTTCTTCCAATATAGGTCGTTGTTTTGTCTGCAATGGATTTTGTAGTGAGATGTACATTTTCCCTCTTGTCTCTTTCTTCCTCTCCTGTCCTGATAGCCCCATACAGTAACTGCCGTTGAAGAGTCTCTTCACGAACTTTCTACAAAGTCTCTACCTTGACGAAGAGATCTCACCTTCACCTCTCATTTCTTCCACAACAAGCAAGGCCGCAATTGCCAGCCCTTAATGGCTCTTCTCGTTTAGCGATTAGCCATAGTCGCTCAAGTTTCCGCTACAGGGAAGTATCATATGATCGACAAAACGAACACAGGCGGTTTATATCAGACGTAGCTTTCCGTAAGGAGCACCAAAAGGGAATTTTTTTTAGGGCAATCA
Organism: Turnera subulata; assembly: GCA_028386065.3. Lineage (NCBI taxonomy): Eukaryota > Viridiplantae > Streptophyta > Magnoliopsida > Malpighiales > Passifloraceae > Turnera > Turnera subulata. Next base: position 66,794 of record JAKUCV010002376.1, read on the forward strand.
TATATGTCCCCTGTTCTTTCGCTTCTCTGTTCTTTTACGTCTTGAAACCGAGAAGGACAACGTTGTACACTTGTTAGTGAATGCCCTCCTTTTGATATACTTTATTACTTATCTTTCCTGTCCTTTTTTTTTTCATATATGTCCCCTGTTCTTTCTCTTCTCTGTTCTTTTACGTCTTGAAACCGAGTACGCTTGTTAGTGAATGCCCTCCTTTTGATATACTTTATTGCTTTAACATTTCTCTCTAACTTTTCCCAGTTTTTCAAAGTTATGTTTTTCTTTCTCTAGAATTTAAAATTATGTGTACTTTTATTTTGCAGGTTGGCCTTTTGGGGGTATATATCAGTCGGGAGTGATGAATTACATCAAGGCAAATAAATTTGCGAGGTTGGTTTGTTTGTAGACAGAACTTTAGGCATGATATTTTGTACTAATTTATTTGTTTCTCGTTTGTAGTTTTGAGAGAGAAAAAAGCGAGCTACTCTTCAGATCATTTCAATTATGCATATCACTTTTATTTTCATATATTGGCGGATGGTTACGAAGCTGTCAGTTGGTAGCTTGCGGTATTTTTTTACCATCTATTTGAACTGCATAATTTAGTTCAGGGTATCGAATTTCTTTGAAAAAACTAGATGTTAGTTATGATTTCATATAGTGAATGTAAACAACTTGCATGGTTTGGTTCCCTGACACTTTCACTTTAAACATGTTTTGTTTATTCAGGTTTAAAGACTGGATTTCAGATTCATCTTTTGGTTCAGAGAGGCATTATCCCATTAAAAATGGATACTATGAAAGGAAAGCTAAACCGGCTATAGCTTCAATTTGGAATTTTATTGGGAGAGGTTGGGATAATAGTGTAGGCAGGATTAAAAGCCTGAAAAAACCCTTAAGCTCACTGTCCGGGGATGGTGTTGATCCAGAAGAAGAAGCCGGGCATAGGAAGAAGGTACTTGATCCACAGGGTCCATTTCTCCAGAAGTGGAACAAAATATTTATGCTTGCCTGTGTGCTTTCGGTGTCCTTGGACCCTTTGTTCTTTTACATTCCATGGGTTAACGGTGAAGGTCAGGACAGATGCCTGGATTGGGATAAGAGAATGGCAATCATTGCGTGTGTTCTTCGAACATTCATTGATGCAATCTATATACTTCGTATAATATTTCAGTTTCGAACAGGGTTTATTGCCCCTTCTTCTAGGGTATTTGGTAGGGGTGAGTTGGTTGAAGATCCTGCCCTGATAGCAAGAAGATACTTGACTTCAAATTTCGTCATCGATGTCTTGTCAATACTTCCCCTACCTCAGGTATGCATTCCTCTATTCGTTAATCTTATGAGTAGCAGGACTATGAGAAATGCTAGATAGAAAACTATGTTTTTATCCTCAGGATTGCTGCTACTAAGCTATACTTGAGACTTCTGTGTTTGATGCATTATGAAAAAGTTTTAACTTAGTTTCGAGTAAGATTTATTACTGTCTCCACATGTGAAAATTGTTTGAATGTGACATCTAATCGTTTCTTCTCTACTCGATCAGATTGTGGTTCTAATCATCCTTCCATTAGTTGATGGCCCAGTTCCATTAGCTGCGAAGAATTTGTTGAGAAACATAATATTCATTCAGTACTTGCCAAGAATCATTCGAGTCTATCCAGTACTGTACAAAGAAATAACTCTTACTTCGGGGATACTTACTGAAACAGCATGGCTTGGAGCAGCTTTTAATCTCTTTCTCTACATGCTAGCCAGTCATGTAAGTTTTATCTAAATACCTTCTATTAATCTTTTCACAGTTATAATGCTTTTTGCCAGTGGAATTTATGATCAGCAGAAAATTTTGCATCTTGACTACTAGATAGCGGGAGCCCTGTGGTACCTGCTAGCAATAGAACGAGAAGATAGGTGCTGGTCTGATGTGTGTAAGAAGGAGGATGGATGTGATACAACGTACCTCTACTGTGGGAATCATCGCCATGGAAACAATACATTTCTCACGGCTTCATGCCCTTTTATTAATCCTGATGATATTAAAGATCCATCAGTCTTCAACTTTGGGATATTTAATGATGCTCTCAAGTCTGGAGTAATGGAATCAAAAGATTTTCCGCAGAAATTCTTTTACTGCTTTTGGTGGGGTCTGCGTAATCTGAGGTGCGTAACAGCATTATTCTGTAGCCAAATATACTCTCTTCTAATATGTATATGATACTAGCTCTAGCTGCTAAACTTTCTTTTTGTAACATTTCTTTATTCTCTTCTCCCAGCTCTTTGGGTCAAAGCCTCAACACAAGCACTTTCGTTGGGGAGATCACCTTTGCTATCTTCATTTGCATATTCGGATTGTTCTTGTTTTCATTGCTTATTGGGAACATGCAGGTACTGTTGATCCCCCAATATGCTGCTTTTTAAAATTATTTTAATGCACTGGAATGATCTATGTTATATGAACTACTTACAATGAATAAAGGCACCTAAACATACATAAATGATGACTTCACATCCAAAAAAGGATTTGTAAATGATGGGGACATTCTTGGATTCCCAAGAGTTGGAAAATATATGATTGGCTAGTGTGCACATCATTGCACACATTAGGGGGAAAACAAGAAGAGAAGTAATGTGTATATCAGGGAAATATTAAACAGATTTCTATGTCAATGCATCTCATTTACTGGAAATAATTATCCTTCTATGCCCATTTAATTATCCTTCTCCACGACATTTAATTTGGCTTAACCTTATTGTTGTTCCTAAAACACTCTAATCTTTCTATGGCTATAGAAATATCTGCAATCAACCACAGTCAGAGTAGAAGAAATGAGAGTAAAAAGGCGAGATGCAGAGCAATGGATGTCCCACAGAATGCTCCCTGATGACCTGAAGAAGCGTGTCAGGCGTTACGAGCAATATCGGTGGCAAGAAACCAGAGGCGTGGAGGAACGAGTAATAATTCGAAATCTTCCTAAAGATCTCAGGAGAGACATAAATCACCACCTAAGCTTCAATCTACTGAAGAAAGTGAGTGCTTTCCTCAACTTCTTTTAAAATTCTACCTGGCACACCTGTAGATAAAAGTTTCATGATTCCTTAACAACATTGTCCAAACATTGGCTAAATGTTTGATCACTCCTTAGGTACCGATGTTTGAGAAGATGGATGAGAAAATACTGGATGCGGTGTGTGATCGTCTCAAGCCAGCACTTTTTACAAAGGATAGCTACATTGTCCGCGAGGGGGATCCAGTTGATGAGATGCTATTTATCATGAGAGGCAACTTAGTGAGTGCAACAACAAATGGTGGGAAAACTGGTTTTTTCAATGCTGCTACACTCAAGGCTGGTGATTTCTGTGGAGAGGGGCTTCTTACATGGGCCTTGGATCCACAATCCTCCCCCAATCTCCCCATATCAACTAGAACTGTACAAGCTCTAACAGAGGTTGAGGCCTTTGCTCTATGTGCTGAAGACCTTAAGACTGTTGCTTCCCAATTTCGCCAACTTCAGCACAAGGACATCCAGCACATATTCAGGCAAGGAGAGGAACACATTCAACTTAATTACTAACATTATTTCTACTGTCAGCAAATGATGGATTGCACTTGTGGGTTTCATTTAAAATGTGTTATTGAATTGAACATATCTTGTATCACAGGTTTTGCTCAGTGCAGTGGAGGACATGGGCTGCATGCTTCATCCAATCTGCTTGGCGCCGCTACTATAAAAGGAAGCAAGCTAAGAGCTTAAGCCAAGCAGAAGGAAGATTGCAACATGATTTGGTAGATGAGAATGGAAGCTTACCAAGCCTCGGTGTGGCCATCTATGCATCAAAATTTGCTGCAAATGCCTTGAGGAACCTGAGGCAGGGTGGTCCACGCACTGCTGCAGTCCCACAGACATTGGCACTGCTTCCTCGGAAACCATCGGAACCTGATTTCTCATCCCCGAATCACACATAGCATATAGTAGGAGCCATTTTTGTACAGAAGCAATAATGTTTATCTTCCTAAGCTTCATCACATTTGCAACTTTTATGCTCAAAGTGAGAAAATACATACTTATACAAGGATAGTTAGCTTCAGGAAGAAAAAAAAAAAAAATAGTAGCACAGCTCAAGCCTTCTGCGTACTAAGATATCTCAAATTGAAATTGAGATTGGATAACTCAAATTTTATTTTTCTTTACCACGACGGCAAATGTGAGGCATACTAATCTGTTCTTTTCCAGGGACCCTCTCCTTTCGTATCCGCGTATTATGCAAACTATTGGGTTTCATTTATGTAAACTGATTAAGGCCCAAATTTCCTAACGGCGTTTTCTTTATTTGCTTCACTCTTGGGTTACCCATCGTATTTGACTGTTGCCTTTACCTCCGGCCCGGGTTTTCTACAGCTAATCCCAGTACCCACTTCATTAATTACCATCAAACTGAAAAAAAAAAAAAAACTAAGAGCACGTTTGGTTGGGCGTAATGTAATCAATGATGTAATGGAATCAAAAAAGTAATGGAATGGGGTGGAATGGAATGGAGTGGTCATTCCATTACTATGTTTGGTTAAGGAGTGTAATGTAATGAAGAATTATAATGTTTATTACAACACCATGTTTGGTTAATCATATAAGAAGTAATGTAATCACAACATTTATAACAATTTTTTTTTGGATTTACATCAGGTATTTATAATAATTTTTTTTTGGTTTCTCATCCGGTATTTGGCGCTATGCCCCAAATAATTCGGATTCGACCCGAGTCGTGCACTTGGTGGGTGAGTAATTTTCTATATATACGAGGACTCGTATCCGAGACCTCGCTTAAGCGGAACCAAATCGCTTATTTTTAATCCACAATTATTTTTTTTTTGAAAAAAATCCCATTCTATAAACTGGAAAATATCTCTAAAAATTTAATAAAACTTAACAATTAATCAAATAAAAAATAATAAAAAATAAGATGATATTTTTGCAACTTAAATTTCTAAAATTGAATAAAGTATAAAAAATAAGCATAGCAATATATTTGTTTCAATATAAAAATATGAAATTCAAGTATTACACTTCTATAAAATATCCTAGATATAAAACAAATGAACAGTACTTCTAGTCATTCATTATCTCAAGGTGATCAAGATGACTGCAATTGTTTGATTGCAGGTGTTACAAGCAGTGGACATTTGAGTAAGAAATCGTTTAAATTCGCAGCAATGTCAACCCTTTCAAGTTCAAGAGTGGCAAGTCTGCTAAATCCTTGAAAGGATCCCAGAGGAGGGTTGAACACGCAGGAACAGAGGTGCAAATAACTCAGTTTTTGACAAGAGGAAAGACTGAGAGGCAGTTTATGGGGATCACTACTCAAAATCCCAATCCGCAAAGGATCAATACCCTTCCCAGACAAGAAAAGTATAAATTGATAGAAAGAGCAGTGATCCCCATAAGGATCAATACCCTTCTCAGGGCAACTTCTCAAGTAAGGAATAGAAAGAGCAAGCCCCTCTAAGGATCCCTGGTGACGCAGCAGGACTTGGAAGATGTTCAAGAGGAGTTTATCCATAGTTGGCCATGAGTTCCCGGGTTGTCTGCCAAAGTTGTGATCAAAGGAAAGGTAAGGTATTGAAACCCGCATGTACCTCCATTTCTTTGACAAGACACAAGTCCTCACAGCATCTCGCAGGGGCATACATGTCAGCAATTTTTCTAACACATTCCTTGGCAAGTCACTGATCTGTCTGCATAATCAGCGGTACAAACCCTCTTTTCTTCATCAGCACAATAATCTCCCTGGAATCCATCAGAAAACATCAATTCCAATGAAAAAAAAAACATCAAGGTAATTACTACGTACTTCTAGTCATTCATTAGCTCGAGTAACTGTGTTACTATTTAATATATAACTCAAGGTAAGTTAATATTTATTCTTTTAGCTAGCTACCGATCAATTAGAATTTTGTTGAGAGTACTGGTTTTCGAAAGTAGTGTGGAACTAAATGGAAATTGCAATTAGAGTACAACACCAAAAAATGATGTGAGCTAATAGTTAAAAGTTCATAAAGAAAAAAAGAAAACAATAGATACAGTTTGTACAACCAAAATGAATTTTTGTGCAGAAAGTGATGATACAAGATAGAAGAGCCGGCATTACCTTGTCAACTGCAGATTGAATTAGTTGAAGAGGGGATGCAATCTGGTTCAAAACTAATTGAAACAGCAAAAGACAATCAATGATCAACCCAGAAATTAATGATTCAATGATCTTGTGCAGCAACTTTTGGCATAAATTAATTCCTGTGAGAACATTCTTATCCAAGTCTAACACCAAGAGTTTGGATAGATTAGCAATACTCAGTGAAATTTCTCCATAGAATGAGCTGTTCCAAATTAGAACCAGAGGCACATATTGTTCCAAATTAGAACCAAACAAAAACCACATGCGGACAAAAGCACATAGCATCACTTACTAAAATATGAACACAAATAATTACATTGATCCATCAATCAGTATATCTGATTTTATCCCTACACTTTTATCTATCATTTGCAACTTAGAATCAAGTAAAAGATGTCAAGGTAATGGGAAATCAGAACAGAGAATGGCACTAACAGCATTTACATCAAAACACTAGGTCGATGCTGAGAAAACAAATGAATTATGTACAACAAACCAAAAACCACCTACATTCTAATCGAGGCTATAAAGAATAAGACTGTGAGGAAAGAGGAATCACCACCTAACCAAATTAGATACTAAGGATTTACTGGCTACTATTATTAGGAAACTCCTAACTGCTAATCACACTCCTGATGTAAAGGGAGAATTGATCACTAGCAGTAACTTTTTGTCAACAAAAATGACAGTGGGAATAGCAATTTGGAGCAGGGGAATAACACTACTCTCTTGATAAAGTTCATTCGTGTGGCTAAATATTAGAAGCACCAACGAATCTTTACAGTATGTACAAAATTGTTGCCTCCGGTTCAGGAGGAAAAGAATGAAGAAATTCTTTTGATGAGGAGAACTATTACAAGATTCCAACCCAGATGTCACAAGGTTTGCTGCCAGACCATGAATTTTGAGGACATTGCCATATAGTGGCTCCAGAAGAAAAACACTTCCTATCAACAAAAACACTGCTAAAAGACCTTAAGAATTTACACCAGCAACTTCAAAAAGCAGCTAGCCATTGCAGACCTAGGAGCTTGGATTTTATCCACTCTTCATACAGTCTCATTTGGCTCTCCCAGATAGTTATTAATTACATTAACATTTCAAAATTGCAAAAATGAAATACCCAGAACCACAACCAACTGAAATCAAAATTTATGTAATCGAATAATCATATCACGATAAGAGATTAACAAATTGAGCAATTAGGAACAAGGAGCAGAAAAGGATTGGATATTGGGTTGTGTTCTTCAAATTCGTTTAAATTATTTGATTGTTTGGCTATATAAGTTTATTCCTCTCATAGTGAGTGGATGCTCGTCATCCTCGTCAGCAGCAACGTCTCCTCACGTTACGTTGCTGTCGAAGCAACCTCTTCCATCTTCCTCTCCTCCTGCTCTCCTCCTCTTCTTCTTCTCCACTCGTCGGGCCGAGGAAGGAGCCGAGGGACTGGTCGGAGCCGCCGAGGAGAGCCACGAGAAAGTGCCGCGTCGATGGTGTGGGGGGGAAGGAGGAGGAGGAGAGAAGGAGAAAGGGGAAGGGGAGGGAAAATGGAGAAGTAGAGGAAGGAGGAAGAGTTGGGAAAAAATTGGGGAATAAGAAGTAATGGAATGGGGATTCTTTAATTTAAGGAAGTAATTCTGATTCAGGGAAATGCCGTAGTCGGGGAATGGGGATTACATTACAGTTTTATTTTTTGTTGTAACCAAACATGGAAAGAGATGTTGGATGTAATCGTGATTACATTACAGTCCCAATTATGTCAAACCAAACATACCCTAAGAACATTTTTTTTTTGGTAAAAAGATGAGCATTGCATTACTAAAAAAAATCATGATCGAGGAACATGCATCCTCATGCAATAAACGACTACACCCAGCAGAAGGGCTAGCCAAAAAATGGCAACCGGGCAACGAACACAAACTGGTTCTCGCCAAAAAGTCAGCCACAAGATTACTATCCCTAAGAACAAAACGAAAACAGCAAGAAACAAAAGAGGCACCTAGTGAACAGGCCTCAGCCATTAATGGATGGTCCTGTAGCCTGCTAGAAACCACACCATTCAAAACATCAACTAAGTCTTTGCAATCTGATTCAACGATAACTCTACGACAGCCCAGAGAAGCTGCTAACTGAAGGCCATAGACCACCGCCTGTAACTCTGCCATCGCCACACTTCTAGCAACCACTCGACAGCCAAAGCCACTCTTCCAAACCCCCTGTACATCACGGGCCACACCTCCCACCGCACAACTACCATCAAGGCTACTTACAGCAGCATCAACATTGACTTTAAGGACAGCTACAGGCGGAGGAGTCCAGCTTGGTGACAACTCCGATACGGGATCCACCGTACCGTGCACCCCCATGGTGGATGCTAAAGACACAGCACGAGTGTACTAGAGACATGCAGGGCAAGAGAATCAGGTGGACGGGGATTTTATTGGAACACAAACTCATTACGCCACTTCCAAAGAAGCCATACAGTCATACCAAACAAAAGGCTAGAAGTTAAGGAGCTATCAAAGGTAAAACACCCCTGCAGCCCAGCCTTCAGCCAGTCGCCCTGGCCAATATCCCAAAAACGAGCAACTGTAGAAGAGGTATGTAACCGACGCCACACAATCACAAAAAAGAGACAATCCCTAAGTAAATGCATAATAGTTTCAGGATCTCTGTGACACCGAGGACAAAGAGGATCGATGCTCATATGAGGATAGCACCATGACCCACTGTCCATAAAAAAGTCCTGGCTCGAGGCAAACCATTCCATCTCCAGATCGTCCTCCAAAGTACATTGTCACTAGACAGTGGCGCCGAGGGGGTTAGCGAATCATAGACCACCCGGACAGTGCATTCCCCTGAAGCGGTGCTTTCCCAATACACATAATCTTGTTCAGTAGACGTAACAAATGGCTCAAAATCATGAAAATGATAATGCAAGCCAGCAGGAATTACCTCCCGAAGAAGGTCCCAATTCCATCCTCCCGATGGAGCCATCATATCAGCCAATCTAGCATCTAACAGTGCAGGCGGTATAACAATCTCTGGAATTGCGTCGAGCCTACCAACCCTCGGAAGCCAGGGATCCTTCCAGAAACAAACCGACTTGCCATCTCAAAAAATCCATGACACACCAGCCAATACCGTCGGCCAAGCCTCACAGATGCCACGCCATACATGCGACGCCTGCGTGCATGGCTTAACCTGCGGAATAATGGTATCCCCAGTCCAATACTTGGCCCGCAGTAGTTTAACCCACAGGAGGTGAGGTTTAGTGATCAAAGACCAGGCAAGCTTAGTCAAGAAAGCTTCATTAGCCTGTCACATTTTCCTAAGACCTAGCCCTCCATCCTTTTTCTGCCTGCACACCTCATCCCAGGACACAAGAGAAGGCTTGCGGCTAGCATCCGTTGAACCCCAGAGAAAACCTCGGGTAGCCTTATCCACCTTATCACAAATCCCCTTAGGTAAGGAGACCACATGCATGGAATAATATGGGATTGACTGGATCGCGGACTGTGCCAACACAAGCCGCCCAGCAAAAGACAAGCTCGTCGTCTGCCAGCTCGCCAATTTCTGTTCAACCCGTTGAGTGATATGATTAAAAGTAGAGGTTGTAATGCGGCCATGCACCAAAGGAAAACCTAAGTACTTCCCAAGGTCCGAGGTAGCTCCAATACCAAGCCGAGATGCCACACCTTGAGCCAAAGAGTCGGAGACATTCTTGGAGAAGAACACCTTAGACTTAGCATTATTAATTTTCTGGCCTGAGCTAGCGCAAAAAAACTCTAAACAACGCATAATTAAGCTAGCCTGCTCCATACTGGCTTCCGCAAACAAGACTAAATCATCTGCGAAAAATATATGCGAAATGGGAGGCGCAGATGCATTAATCAAAATAGGCTTCCAAGAACCATTAGCAACCAGATCACAAATCATCTGCGATAATCGCTCAACACACGAGACAAATAAATAGGGAGAAATCGGGTCACCCTGATGGACCCCCATGGAAGGACTAAATTTCTCAGTGAGCTCCCCATTCCATAACACTTGAAACTGGCTAGAAGAGATACACGACATAAGCACCTTAATATAAAGAGAAGGCAAGCCAATATCGTTCAAACTATCCTCAATGAATTCCCAACTTAAACGATCATATGCCTTCTCTAGGTCTAGTTTAATGGCCATGAAACCTGTCGAGCCCCTCTTGATTCTCATAGAGTGTATCACCTCCTGGACGACAATGACATTATCATGGATTTGCCTTCCGGGAACAAAACTCGCTTGATAAGGCAAGACCAAAGAATCCAGCAAAGGCTTTAACCGGTTAGCAAGTACCTTTGTTAAGAGTTTATAGGGCACCGTGCACAGGCTAATTGGCTGAAACTGTGTAATCTCTTCAGGACAATCCACCTTAGGGATAAGGGAAAGTAAAGTCATATTCACCGCAGACGAAACAGTACCCACCTGAAAAGCCTGTTGTATGAAAGAACACACCGACGGGCCAACCACATGCCAAAAGCGTTGGAAGAACACAGCATGAAAACCATCTACTCCAGGAGCTTTGTAAGGAGACATTTGCTTTAAAGCTACATGAATCTCATCCCCAGAAATAGGGCCACCCAATCCTTCCAACCTCTCCGGAGCCAAGGTAGGAAAATGCCCTCGCACCAAAAATGGCGTGACCCCCACAGACTCACGAGAGAACAGGTTTCGAAAATGAGACACAGTATGTTGAATAAGAATGGTCGGATCTTCCACCCACCGATCACCAATTCGTAAACTTAAAATTCGATTTTTATGTCTGCGAATAATAATCAATGTATGAAAAAAATCTGATGTTCCTATCTCCACTCTGAATCCACTGACTGCGTGACTTTTGGTACCACAATAGTTATTCCTGGGCTAACACATTCTCAAACTCCAAAAGTAGCTCCTTTTCCAATTGATAAAGAAAAGGACCCGCCCGCTTATGCTCTTTAGCTCGTTGAATGCCACCAATACGTGCAAGTAATAGTTTCTTCTTTCGAAAAATATCCCCAAACACCTCCTTGTTCCATGTACACAAGGTGGCTTGGAGCTGCTTCGTAGCATCAGGCAACAATAATTCGTCATGCCATGCCGACTGGACAACCTGTGAGAAACGGGCATCAAGCAACCAAGCCGTCTGAAAACGAAACGGCCTCGCACTAATAGGCACCCGAGGTCGACACAACTGAAGAAGAAGGGGGGAATGGTCCGACTTGGTACGGGGGAGATGTTGGATAGTAACGTCCGGAAAGCGGGATCACCACTGCTGATTAGCTAACCCCCGATCCAAGTGTTCCATCACCAGTTCTCTAGCTACACCAACTTGTTTCTCCCATGTAAATTTAGACCCTTGAAAACCAATATCCATCAGTTGACAATCATCAATCCAAGAAGTAAACCGGTGACACATGGTCAAAGACACCGGTAACCCTCCTTGTTTTTTCGTCTGATCAATATAAGTGTTAAAATCCCCAATCAGAAACCAAGGTCCCAAGATCGAACTAGCAATCGCCCGAGTGGCCGCCCAAAACTCTTGGCGAATAGAGGGAGTAGGGCTTGCATACACGGCAGTTAAAAACCACGACAATGCATTGCCAAATTTCACCTTTACATGAAGAAATTGTACATGTCTTTGTTCCACTGAAACCACAACAGACGCTTGCCTCCAACAAATCCAAATACCACCAGAACGACCTTGGACTTCCTCAACCTCCGCTCTATCAAACCCACAGCCCCGTATAATGTCAAACGCAGCTGAAAACAAAACCTTAGTCTCAAGTAAGATAACAAGTTGTGGTCGGTGTGTGAACACCAAATCTCGGAAAGCTCTCCGAAATCGCTCTCTACCAGCCCCCTAGCAATTCCATACTATTATTTTGTGGTTAATATCCATAAAATTAATAGAGATGGAGGGGAACACATACAGAGACCGAGAAATCAGAGAGGTTACTGTGTGATAGAATTACATATAACCTGATCATCTTGCATATCCACATTCTCCAGCTCTGCCAACGCTGCAGTAGAGCCCCCTCCTGTCCGACCTGGGTTTGGCACCGCCAAGCTTGGGGGCACACCAGTTATGAGAGAGAAATCACTGTGAGCCTGTCCTCTTTCATCAAAGGCAACCTGCATGGGAGAAGCGGGAGCAGCCTCAACAGTAGGCATTGTCTCCTTCAGTGGTGGTGGCGACGGCACCACTGGTGGCGACTCTTGGGCAATTGTCATTAGCATAAAACTCATAGGCACTGGCACCTCCTTCGCCAAAACACCGGCCCAAATATTGTCCATAGTTTTCCCCTGTCCATTCTCCTTAGGTAACACTTTCTTGCTTCGGACTTGCCTCTTAGATTTATCCATGGCAGATTGCCCTAACAGATCCCCAGTAAGAGTATAACCTGCAGGACCCCGTGATCTCTTCACAGACAAACCTTCATTATCCTCCATCTGAGTCAAATAATCAGTTATAAACACACCCTTCTTCGGCTCACTGGATTTATTCTTCCCAACAGAATTCCCATCTGACCCCATCAGCTTTGTGTTGCTAGTCGATGCACCCATAGACCCCTGGTAGCCCATGCCTATCGCAGACCCTGTTTTTTGTTTCACAGGAGCAGGGATAGAGTCGCCCTCCTCCACTTCCTTACCCTTCCCCAAAACATCGAAACGGGAGCCCGTTTACTTACCTTTAGAGACCTCCTTACGAGCATCCTGGGACTCATAACTCATTTTTTTCCGAGTTTGTCTAACCCTAGGTGGGACCAGAATCCATTCACCATACTTCGGATTCTGAGAGGCAATAGCTCCTTGAGGATTTGGCACCGAAATAGGCCTAGAGGATGCATACGCCATAGTAGTCAATACCGGTTTCGCGGGCTGCTGGGACGCCATAGGGGAAGGGGAGGATCCCGGAGTTGTAGTGCGACAATTAACCATCAAGTGCCCAGCACGACCACAACCAAAACAGACCTGAGGCAAGCTTTCATACAATATGGGGTACCAAACCCCATCCACACAAGCTTCTGTTTCCAGGGGCTTGGAAAGATCCAACTCTACAGCAACCTTGGCAAACTTACCTCTTTCTGTCTTTTGAGTGGAGTAGTCCACCCGAATCATCCTTCCAATGCGATTACACACCTCCCGCAAAATCTCACGTTGATACAACTCAGTAGAAAGTCCTGGCACACGAACCCAAGCAACCACGGATGTGACTTTGTGAGAACTGAGCTCGAAGTTCGGTTGCCATGGTTCCACAGTAAGGTAATGATCCAAAATAACCCATGGCCCTCCAGTCACCACACGTAGATAATCATGGTTATCAGCCAATCTCACAAGGTAGTAATTATGGTCGAGGTCAATAACCCTAAAAGCCCCACGCAGCCCCCATAGTCGTTGAAGGCGATTGCACAGCATCCTATAGCCTAGGGTAAGACCCCAAAGCTTGACAATGACAGTAGTTTCCCATTGTTTGTGGATGCGCACCCTAAAATTATCAGACAGGCGGATAACAGGGCCTCGTTCTGTCATCTCCGATACAACATCGCCAGCCTGAGCCTCAAGCTCAGTATCAATCTCCAAACCATCCCCCGCCTCCTTCGTGTCCAAGGCCTCGCGAAACGATTTTGGAGAGGTCACTCCGGTGGAATCAGGATGATCCACAAAATCCATTCGAACCTCAGGAGACACAGTTGGGGATGCCCCCACCGTGGGTAGCGAGCCCCTGCCGTGCGGCGGCGCACTCATGCAACAAAACCCTAACACACACGAGTCACGAAAACTTCAGAGCCAAGGATAGAATTCTTTAACTTAAATTGGGTTTGCAAAGTATTGAACCGACGAGCTCAATGGGGGCCAACTCAATTTTTTTACCATCAGACCAGTCATGTTTATATACCCTAAGAACATTATATAATTCATTTCTACCCTTATTGGATGCAATGCAAGTGCGAGAGAGATCAAAATACCCTCATATTTAGATTTTATTTTCAAAATATCCTTCATTTTTTAAATCTATTTTTGTATTCGTCAATTAATAATTAGTTTTTTATTTTGTTTTTATATTAAAAATACAATAAAATTATAATAAACGTTAGTTAAAATTATTTTTTTATATGATAAAAAAATGATTGTTAGATGATGTCGTCCTTCATCTAAATCTTTAATAGCATATTAATTCTATTTCCTAAAAAAAAGCATATTTTTTTTGGTCTGAATGATGTAGATTCTTATTAACTCATAACGGGAACTGAACGACGGACAACAGTCCCAATGACAGCAGAATGAAGTAAAGAGCAACACCCATCAGGTGGCTGTACAAAATGAGAAACCCCAAGTGGAACAAAAGAGGCAAAATGGGCTAACCAATCGGCACAGTGATTAGCTTCACGATACACATGTCTAAGAGAAACCTGCCAATCACGTTGTAACAAAGCCATGATTGCCCGGACTAAACCTGCATATCTGCGGGGCGCAGGCGAAGAGTCCTGCAAACAAGACAAGACCTGTATAGCATCAACCTCAACTTCAAGAAATCTGAAACCCATATCCCAAGCCTTTTGGAGCCCAATAAAGAGACCCCACAACTCAGCCTTGAGAGGAGAGCAAACACCAATGTTCATACAGAAACCAGCCTTCCAAGTCCCAAAAGAATCACGAATCAGCCCACCTACAGAAGCAGCCTTACTAGTTGGACATACAGCACCATCAGAATTTAGTTTCACACACCCGAGGGGAGGTGGAACCCACTTGACCGAAATTACATGGGAAGGAGAAGAAGAACGTGAGAAAGATTGAAACTTAGTCATTGCAGAGGAGAATTCATCTGCAATACTAATTATATATTGACTTGGATTGAAGGGAGCCTCATCCATCTCCTCAAACACAAATGAATTTCGCCAACGCCAGAATTGCCAACAAATAGTTCCAAAGACTACAGCCCAACAAGAATGAGGGGTAACAGGTAGAGAGCAGGATAAATTCAGGGACAACCAACCAACCAAAGTAGTGGAAGAGAAAAAACCCGCCGGTAGGTAGGGACCAAAGGCATCCCAGATAGCCTGAACCCGGACGCAGTCACGAACCACATGGAGGGATGACTCCCCTGTGACACCACAGACAGGGCATAAACTAGAGTCTCCCATGCCCCTGCGCGCCCGATGCTCATTAGTCAATAAACTATCCCTAGCTAACAGCCAAAGAAACATTCGAACTCGCTCAGGACCTGGCAATCTCCAAATAAGATCCCAGAAGGAGGACACCAAATGGTCCTGTTCTGGAGAAAGAACATCATAAGCAATCCCAGAAACAAACTCACCAGAGGGGGAATGTTTCCAGAAGACCGAGTCTGAACCAGCATCAACCGAAGGAACCAAGGTACTAGCCAAAGCTGAACAGCAAGAAGCAGGGAGATATTGTTGGAATCTCTCCCAAGCCCAGCCCCCAGACGTAGCCAAATAGGCATTAACACACTCGTGTAACATCTCTCTAGGGAGCGGCATCAAAATATGATCAACTAAAGGACCTGTATCCTCCAGCCAAGAATCTAGCCAGAACCTTGTGAGAGAGCCATCACACAAGTCCATAAATACGTTGAATCAGACGTATCTTACTTCATTACCAGATGAGCTCCAACCCTCGGTTCGCAGAGCAATCACCACACAAAGAATTGATGTGGCCCAAACAACAATTGGAGTGCTTCATCAGTTGGTACTTGAGTCCGTTGAAACACTATGTGAAAATCAGGAGTACTTTTCTAAGTTTATGACCATGAAGGTACCGTGCAAAAATCCCAGCCTGAAGATAAAATGCAAAGATATACAATGCTCCTGCAGGAAGCAATCTCATCGATTTTCCAAACGGCAGTCCAAAGGAAAGTTCAGAAAATGGAAACCTTTTCAGAAGACAAAACGTCGCCATAGGTTCTTCAAGAAGAAGTCCCGAAAAGGGAAAAATACTGATCGTTGTTACATCTGCGGAAAGAAAGGGCATTTTGCAAAGAATTGTCCAGTTAAGCCAGC